>PVIH01004517.1:0-138920 GCA_004025045.1 Sigmodon hispidus
TCTCTCTCTCTCTCTCTCTCTCTCTCTCTCTCTCTCTCTCTCTCTCCCTTTCCCGCTTTCTGTCTGTCTCTCACATACATACATACAATTAATTAATTAATTTGTTAAAATAAGACAAAAATAAAAACAGCACATTTTTAAAACCAGTCTTTAAAAATCTTTATCACATGTATTTATTCCTGTATATACCATGGTTTGCACATGCAGATAACTCAGGTTAGGCCCTGCAACACTTTACCCAGTGAGCTATCTCACAGCCCTTAAAAAGAATCTTAGTAGTTAAGAAGCTTCTTTATAATCGTGATAAAAAGAAGTTCTAACACAGTGGTTCTGAGCTGTCCTAATGCTGAGATCCTTTAATACGTACGGCTCCTCATGTTTGAGGACTCCAACCATAAAAGTATTTTTGTTGCTACTTCATAACTATTATTTTGCTCTTGTTATAAACTGTAATGTAAATATCTGTGTTTTGTGGTCTTAGACAATCTGCGCTCCAATGGGGTCAAAACCCACAGCTTGAGAACTGCTGCTCTAAAACCAGAAACACCAATAAAGTGAACTTTTAAAAAGAAAAGACAAAATTTATTCATAGTAATCCCAGAGCCCACCATAGGTGAAGCAGAAAAATAGTGAATTTGTGTTACCTAGTAAGTGACAGGCCAGTCTGAACTCTATGATTATACCCTTATCTCAGAAGAGAAGGGCTGAGCATGTGGTGCACATCTTTAATCCCAGCACTTGGAGCCAGAGGCAGGAGGATCTGTGAATTTGAGGCCAGCCTGGTCTACAGAGTGAGGTCCAGCACAGTTAGGGCTACATAGTTGAAAGAGGGAAACAGAAGAAGGGGGGAGGGAAGGAAGAAGGGGGGAAAGGGAGAAGGGAGGGAAGGAGGGACAAGATAAATACAAAGCAAAACTCAGATACTAGAGACTAGGTTAGAATGATAACAGGTTCCTTTGACTCAGAGAAAAACAGACATTCTTGCACACTGCCAGAGGGAGTATAAACCAGGGTAATCTCTGTAAGAGCAACTCTGCAGAGCTTCAACAGGGAATGTCTGACTAGGATGTGGTTCAGCTGGTGCACATCCATCCTCAGCAGTGCGTTAACAGGGTTTCAGCTCTCACCTGCCTCAATAGATAGTCAAAACTCTTGAGTCAGCAACCCTACCTCTTTCTTTGTTTTGTTTTGTTCTGGTTTTTCAGAACAGAGTTTCTCTATGTAGCCCTTAAGTGCGGATTAAAGGTGTGCACTCCAGACAGAAACTCTTCTAGAAGTGAACTTTACAGTTTACTTGCACATTGTGAAATTCAATCTCAATTGCAGCGTTATGTGAGAGCAAAACCATAGAGAACTGGTTAAATGAGGCGCACACAGACACTAAGTGACAAAAGAGACATGTGCAGCAGTGTTCAGACTGCTACCACATACAAGAACTATGAAATGAGTATTTGTTCCTGCTTGGGTGTGCATCTGTAGTCGATGCACTTCATCTGCATGATGAATAAATTGGGCATGGTGGCTCATGCCTGTTATTCTAGCATTTAAAAGACTGAGTTAGGCCAACCTAGGTTACATAGACACACACCCAAAGGGTGGGGGTGGGGTAAGGAAGAAGAGAAAGGGGCTGCGAGGGGAAAAGGTGGAAATGAGAAGGAAATGAATAAAAGGAGCAACATGGACCAAAAGCAGGAACTGCACCCAAAGAGAGAGGACCGGATGGCTAGAGCACCTGCCGAAGTGAGGTTAACCATTTTCCCTGCTTCTACCTCCCGGATTTTGTCTTAATCAGGAAATATTAGAAGCCAGGCATGGCTTTAAGACAGAATCTCACCCAGCCCATAAGGTTGACCTTGAATTTTTGATCCTCCTGATTCTACTTTCCATGTGCCTGAATATCTTTGAGTGGAAAGATATAGGATTAAATTACATGGAGGTACACTGGAGCCAGAATATAGACTGTATGAACTGCTTCTCTTGCCTGTTCCTCAGTAGGCACATTTGTAAAGTATGTGCCCAGCTTATTTAATCTGAGACAAATTGGTTTATGTGCAGCACTTGGCATAGAAATCAGTACAGCCTGGAGAGACCGTTCAGTTGGTAAGATGCTGAGTACGTAGGCATGAAGATCTGAATTCATCCCATAAATGCTCAAGGGGTTGTGTGCCCAGTATCAGACAGGCAGAAAGATCCCAGGAAGTTTGCTGACTGCTAAAGTTGAGAGACACTGCCTCAAAGCTAAGGTTATTTTATAAGGTCATTCCCTAACAATAAAAAAATTTGTCTAAAGTCACTCTCCATTCTCCATGTACACAGCAGTCCTTGCACCCCTTCCCCATGTACACACACATACACACATAGAAACCATCACTTCAGAAAGTCTTGGAATGTTAAAGGAAAAGAATTCACAAAAATATATGTAAGTATGCTGGGGATATACGTCAGCAGGTCGAGTGCACAAAGCCTGGGTTTGATCCACAACACAGCAAGCTGGGTTTGGTGACACAAACCTGTAAATCTTAGTCTTCAAGAGGTAGAAGAAGAAGCATCAGTTCAAGGTCAGCCTCTGCTACTTATGCAATTTCTAGCCATGAGACTGTCTGTAGTAGGATTATGTTATTAGATTGTAAATAATTGTCCTGCCTACTAGTTTAAAAATTCTTTTTTTAAAAAACTTTATTATTTATTTACTTATTTGCCTTGGTGTTTGCCTGGAACTGGAACTACAGACAGTTGTTAGCTGCCATGTGGGTGCTGGGAATCGAACCCGGGTCCTCTGGAAGAGCAGGTGGTGCTCTTAACCACTGAGCCATCTCTCCAACCCCCTGCCTACTAGTTTAATAAAAAAGCTGATTGGCTGAAGGCAGACAGGAAGTATGGGTGGGGCTACCAGACTAAGAAAACTTGGGGAACAGGCAAAGCAGAACAGAGCCACTGCACAGATGCTAGGAGACACAGAGAAAAGAAGTTAAAATGCTGCTGAGAAAAGGTACCAAGCAGCATGGCTGAACGAGATAAGAATCATGGGTTAAGATGAAGGAGTTAGCAAGTTATATGCCTAGGCCCTAGGTGGATCACCATAAAATTAATGTAAGCGGCTATGTGTCTCTGTGGGACCACAGGACTGCCAGTCTGCGGGTCTGGGCCACAGGGCCAGGACCTAAAGTCTGGGCCAGAAACTTCATACTACAATTGTCTCAAAAATAACTTTATTTCTACAGCTATATATAAAATGCATAAAAAGTGTTGTGTTTTGTGTACAGACTGGAACACAGCTAGTGTTATCTAGTAGGATTGTATTTCCTCGGTCTATTTTAAAGGAACAGCAATCACAGAAATATGGACCAAGGCCACAGACAGACGTGGGGAGACAGAGAGGAAACTCTGGAATAGCTAAGAAGACACAAAGGAAAATACTGAAAAATTAGCTGTTTCTAAAAAGAAGAAAAAACAATCCTCTCTAAAAGACACTGAGTGCCAAGCCAAGCCAAGCTGTTCTTTCCTAGTTTTGCACAGCCAGCAGCTGCCAGACTTTTCCATTATCCGATCTGGGTCCATAATTAATGTGTAGATTTTCTGTGTAAGGCCCCAGACCAGACAGGTTCACAGTAAGGGCCAGTGGTAAGTCTTACCAAGCCATGCTCCCATGCTTCCCTGGCTTGGAGGACCCTTCAGACTCAGGAACTCCAACCAGGCTACAGACCCTCATTGCCTCAGATAGATCTACCTACCCATGGGACTGTGAGACACAAAAGCAGATAGAAGGAACTATTGAGACTTGGTGTCATTTCCATGGAAAGGAAGCAACTCATTCTAAAGCTGCAAGATATCCAGATCTTAGGAGAGACAGCCATTAATAGTAGAAATGGAAGCATTTCTACTAAGCAAACAGACAAATATAAAAATCCCTTTAAATGAATAACGTCAGCCCTGTGACCACCATGGAACAGTGCAGGGCAGCTTTTTGTTGCGGTGTGAAAGCACTGCATGAGTTCAGGGAACATGGGTGCTCTTCTGTGAAGAGTCAGCTCAACAATGACCCCATCCTTTAGGCATCAATCCGTTTATCCTGAGTCCCCATGTGCTGTTTGCCTTCCAAAAACTCATGCTATTGAATGAACCAGAGCACTGCCCTCTCTCTGCTCTGTGTGACCCAGTGTCTGAGGCCTTCTTGTACCTGATTCTTACCACCCAGGGGTCAGAGAAGCCTGCGGAGAGGTCAGCTGCTCAACTCCCCTGCATAATTCATAATTCATCCAGAATTCAGACAGAGTTGTAGCTGCCAAATTTTGACCATCAGACAGACTGCTTTTTTGGGATTTGAGTTGGGACAGGCCTCTAACCTCACCTACTCTAGAGACATAGACTGAAGAATTGTAGCTCAGAGCCCCTCTGGGCAACTTAGTGACATGTTTTGAGATTCTGTGGCACTTTGCAGAAGGGGGAATAGAAAAGAAGTGTCCTGGTTTTGAGCCCCAGGATATATTCATTGCTAAGAAACTCCTGGGCTGGCTAGGATGTTATGTTTTGAAGGTGGTCCTAAAGGAATGTTCATAATCCCAGACAATGCTATTGTTGCCCATCCAAACCACATGTGCCAGGTTCAAATAAACCAAGGTGCACATCAGATCCCAAAGGACAATACTTTAAAATAAAGGCCTCAAGGCAGTTTGCAAACACCCTAGGCACTTTGTTTTCTGTGATTTATAGACATACACACCAGCAAAATTAAAAGAAAAAGGAAAAAGTTCACTGTATAGAACACAAAACAATACCCTTTTATTTTTTAAAACTCTGGTGAAATAGGTTTCCATACAACATCCCATTAAAAAAAAAATAATGTAAACCAACCTGTGGGTTAGTCACACGGTACAGACTTCAAGAGTGCTTACAGATGCTTAGAATATTTACAAATGCTGTTCTCTAGGTAGTAAAGGTTTGTTGCAATTTCCAGCACTTTCTCCTCAGTAAAAGAAAGGGGGGCTGTGTTGGGTGTTCTTGTATAAAAATTCATATATGGAGAAAAGGTAATTTTCCTGAGAGAAGATTTGTTCTTGAAATCTTTGTTTTGTTGCTTTTTTTGTTTTAAACAATTGGGAATACAGAAATGGGCTGTGGGTGTAAGAAGCATATGTCTAAGTTAACTTTTTTTTAAATTATTTTAAGTACCATTAAGTTAAAATGTTTACATTCATTATAAAAATGCTGTTAAATCTTATGCAAATGATTTAACACTGATTGCTGCAACGCAAATTGCACTTAAAAATTATTGTGTACATGGAAGAAAAACATCTTGTTTGCTACCCTGTTTACAAATTCTGAGCAACCTCAGATTCGCCGTCAGTCAGCATCTGTCTGTACCAAATGGCTTCAATGCTCCTCTCCACGAATGCTTGTGAAATGTGCACGTCGATCAGGTATGAAGAAATTCCAGGATAACCAAGGTTGATCACAAAAAGCACATAATTTGGGGCAATATGCATAATTTTTTTCAATCTCTCAGTCTTCCTTAGAAGACTGAGGCCCCGTCACCATTGCAGTTTCTGCCATTGTCGTGGGGCAGACCCAGAGGCAGGCAGGCTGGCTGGATGCGGCTGGACTGGTGGGAGCCATGTGTCTGCTGTGTGGACCTTCCTGCACAGCCATCTCTTCTCACTTCAGCAAGCTCCTTGGGAAATATATCTCTTTCAAAACAAAGGCACAGAAATCATGCATCGAAGGAATGTTATGTCTGCATTTTGTCTGCCATCTGGACTGCTGGACAAATTCAGACACAAGTGGCACGGGGCCGCAGAGCCTCCTGGCCTCTTGTCAGCACCAGCTCAGGCCAGAGCCAAAGCACACCAAGAATCCTGTCGTACGGAAGATGTGACTTCAGCAGGAGAGGACAGACTAACGCCAATGTAGAGGCCATCTTGACCTGAATACTTGAGGTCGCTGTTCTCGGAGCTGGCTCCTTCTCCCACTGCAGACATCACAGAGGCACCCCCCTGGGAGAAAAGGAGAAGAGCAGACAGTTATATGTCGCCTTGTTGGCCAGCCAAATCCTCCTGCCTCAGTATCTGGGAACAAATACCATGGTTAGCACAGGTGCCCTGGAGAACAGCTCTGGAAGAATGAAGCCAGCTTTGTTCTTCCTTGCCCAAAGTGAGGGGCCTCCACTGTACTGAGTGCTGCAAGCCAGCACCATTCACCTGGTAAGATGGAGGTGACAAATGAAGGTGGCCTCAGGGACTCCAAGTGAAAACAAAACACTCCTGGATCTGGACTGAATACTGCCAGTGCATCTACACACTTGAAGAAATTTTGTAAGATCAAATCCAAACTACTGGAGTCCACTTAGACTGTAGTTTAGGGAGCAGTCACATCTGAGAGTCTTGCAAACTTCAGCCACAGCCATGTATTCTCCAGTCACACCTTTTTTCCGAGTTCTTCCAAGCCTTAGGACTCTATTCCACACTGACTACTTGTTTGAAACAGGTTATGACTCTCTAAAATGTTTCAAATAATATTTTTCAAAACTCCTTTAATTCCTCAAACAGCGACACTGAGGTACTGGCCATTTCTCAGAAACTTAGGGTGCCAGGGGCAGCTTGTTGAAGGGGGTGTACTGGGGCTGTGTGACTCAAGCAGGATCTGCATTGTTCTCCAGCCCTTACATATGTGCACGGAGCTAGAAAGAACCTAACTGGTCCAATCATGTGACCTGCCCTCCTCACCCAAACTTTCCAAACAAACAAACCAAACCCAACTATCCCCAGGTCTCCATCTTTCTCTTTCCCAGCAAAACTTCAGGTGGATGAAAAGCCAACAAGAAGTTGGCTTGGTGGCCCAGGTCTGTGTTCCTAGCTCCTCAGGATGCTGAGGTTAGGGCTGAGAGTTGAAGATATGGAGCCAGACATGGCACTGTATGCCTGTAAGCCCAGAACCAGAGATGGAGGCAGGGAGATTACTGTGAGGCCCAGGCAAGCCAGGGCAGCATAGTATGTCCTTTGCCAGCCCAGACTATAAAATAATGCCCTGGAGAAAAAGGAGAGAGAGGGAGACACAAAGATATGTTAGTTCATGGCTAACCGTGTACATTGTCAAACATCCAAACTCAAGAGTAAACGTGGAAAAGAAAAAGATGAAAAAGAGGAAGGGAGGAAATCCCTATACTCAAACTTTAGTTTAAATATTAAAAGCATAAAGATATTTTGTAATGTGTATATAGCTGCTCTGATAGCATTTAATCTGCCTCCCAAGTGTTGAGATTCCAGGCATGTGCCACCATACCCAAATTGAAATATCCAAAATTTAATGGAGATTCTTGTGAAATTGTTGAAATAATTGCAATAATGCTGTCGAACTGACTGTTGCTGATAATATGACAATTGTAACTGTGAGGACTAACTTTAGATCTTAATTCCAGAAACTCCATTACAAGCAAATCCAGAGCAGATCCACATTAACACTGAGAACCATTATCAAGTTGGAATGGAAAGGTGCTCTACAGGGATACAGAGAAATTTCTGTCACATCCAACTCTTCATCAATCACTTATTCCAGAAACAGAAAATCTGCTGGTTTCTGGCGGAGTCTGGTTTCTCTGCAGCAAGTGTTATTTCTGAGAAATGCAGAGGATATGTTGATTGTCCAGACAGCTGGGAGAGAAAGCTCGATGCACGAAGGCGCCCACGCACGCCACAAAGAACGTGATCCACAAGACCCCTGTGGGCTGGGAGCTCCCAGGAGCCAGCCCACAGCTCCACTGACATGACAGTGCTAGCATGGAAAAAGTTAGGGAAGAAATCACAGAGAACAAGACTTAGGGTCAGCCTGCTTGGCGGGGACAGCCTGAACTCCAAAAGTCCTGGGTGGGTCACACAGAGGGTGTAGTCACTGCCCTCAATCTTCTCTGTATATGGCTCACCTGGCTTCAGCATGACTCAGGTCATGTCTATACTCACATTAGGATGGCGCCCGTGTGTGAGCATCCACAGGGGAATGCTGTACTCTTTCTGTGTGACATTTACTGATGTGTGTATGCATGCATGTACACGTGTAAGCAAATGCATGTGCTCACCATAGCATGCATGTAGAGGTCAAAGAACAGTTTACAGGAGTCTTTCCTATCATCTGGGCGTTTGCTCACTTAGTCACCTTATCCACCCTTAAGATCCTTGTCTCACTGGTTTTTTGGGGGGAGGGGTCTGTGCCAGATCAGAAGCTGAGATGAGAACACTTGGGAAAGGCAGGGAGATGTGGCTGAAGGGCAATGTAGAAAACTGATATCAAATGTCATGTCCCTGTTTCCTCATCTATAAAATATATATGTGGGGCTGGAGAGATGGCTCAGAGCACAACTGCCCTTCCAGGGGACTCAAGGTTCGATTCCAAGCACCCACATGGCAGCTCACAACTACTTGTGACTCCAGTTCCAGGGGGATTCAACACCTTCACGCAAACAGGCAAAACAGGAACACACATAAAAAGATAGATAGATAGATAGATAGATAGATAGATAGATAGATAGATAGATAGAAAGACAGACAGACAGATAGATAGATAGATAGACAGACAGGCAGGCAGGCAGGCAGGCAGACAGACAGACAGACAGACAGACAGACAGACAGACAGACAGACAGACAGACAGACAGATAGATAGATAGATAGATAGATAGATAGATAGATAGATAGAAAGAAATGGATGGTGCAGGCCAATCTCAGAATCCGAGGCCAGCCTGGTCTACAGAGTGAGTATCAGGACAGCCAGGGTTACACTGCTTTCATTTCCAGACATTCATTGCTGCAGTTACCTGGGCTCAGGGATAGAATTGAGGAGAGAATAAAGAAGGGAGAGCATTTTAGTAACAATAACTTAATAATAGTGCTTTCTGGGTGTGTGTAATCTTTACTATGGTTGGGTACCTACTATAGATGTTAACTAATAACAACTATGTCTGACATAGGTGTATTTAGATATCCATTTTATGTTATTTTATTTCATTTTGGTTTTTCCATATAGGGTTTCTCTGTGAAGCCCTGGCTGTCCTGAAACTCACTCTGTAGACCAGGCTGGCCTCAAGGAAAGAAAAAAAAAAAAAAAAAAAAGCAAGGAAAATAAAAGCCAAGGGTCAGGCTATACAATTGTTTGTTTGTCTGTCTGAGAAAGGTTCTTGCTATGTGGCTCTGGTCACATAATTCACTATTTAAATCAGGCTGGTTTCAAACTTATAAAGCTCTACTTGCTTCTGTGTTTGCCTCCCAAAGGCCATGCATTTCACACATGCAAGACACTCAGCAGCCACAGAAAGAATCCTTGGCTCCTGGGATTTTTTTAAGATAAGTCATGTTTTTTGAAAAAGAAAAAAAAAATCTTTTGAGCTGGGCACAGCTCTTGGGAGGCTGAAGCTGAGGGGAGGGGTGTGCTGTGAGCTGAACCCAGCTAAACCTGCCTAGTGGGGACCAAGCCAGCCTGAGTTACAGAAGAAATCCATCTCAAAGAAAAGAGGGGGGAAGGGAGGGTGGGTGGCAGGGAGGGAGGAAAGGGGAGAGAGAGAAAGAGAGTTTGGTCCCAAGAGCCCAAGAAAAACTAAGTACCTGTATCCCATACACTAAAATCCACACATGCAAACGTATGCAAACACACACACCACACACTAAGCTGCATCCCCAGCTCCTAGGAAATGGCCTCTACTGTTCTTCTATCAGAACAATGATTTCAAGTTTCTGAGTAGCAACTATCTTCTATATAAATATTAAGCTGTATAGGCAACATCACAGTCCTAAAAGGGGCCACCCAAAGTGCAGGAGATGTGTGTACTTGAAAAATATCAGCCCTTTGGGAATTAAGTTGAATGTCTCAGGAAACACAAGAGAACTTCGTGCCCAAGGCTTTATAACCTTTTAACATGAATTAATGAGTGTGTGTGTGTGTGTGTGTGTGTGTGTGAGAGAGAGAGAGAGAGAGAGAGAGAGAGAGAGAGAGAGAGAGAGAGAGATTATGAATGTCTGCCACACCATGTATGTGGGCAGACAACAATTTCATGGAAGCAGTTTTTTCTCTCTTTCCTTCCAACTTTATATGCTTTCTAGGAACAGAACATGAAATAACAATGCAAGATGTCTAGGAGCTGCAGATGAACTCTGGGGGTTGTACTAGGGTAACACTGAGAGCTTGGGCTTGCCTAGTCGCTACAGAAAGGAAAATGAAGTCTTTACACTCAACAAAAGGCTGGTGGCAGGTAAACACGCCAGCCCCATCACCTGTGGCCCATGGGACTACATTTTAGTTTTTACAAAAGACAGTTAGCATTAGTGTCCAAGACTCTGCTGAAGTCTGTAATTTCATTCTGAAAATGTATTATAAGGAAGTAATCTTAAAGAAAGAATAGGTGCTGGGGGCTGGAGAGATGCCTCAGCAGTTAAGAGCACTGACTGCTGTTCTAGAGGGCCCAAGTTCAATTCCCAGCAACCACATAGCAGCTAACAACTGTTAGACATGCAAGCAAAACATCAATGCACATATAATAAAAATATCTTTTTTTAAAAAAGAAAGAAAGAATAGGTGCCACAAAGAAAACCACCCATTTCTAGTTGCTTAAAAATAATTGAAATCCTGGGAACAATCTAATGTGGGATAGTCTGGAAAAGCTGGGTCATCTGCTCCGTGAACTATTATGCAATTATTAAAAATAATAAGATCATGTAGCAAGATGGAAAAAATTCCATCATACAATGGTGAGTGGAAAACAGCAGGACATGACTTCTATGCCCCATGCATAATAAGCCTGAGTATCACAAGCACAGGGGAGGGGCATCTGAGAGGACCAGGCCTCTGTTTCTATTACAGCTGTTAAAGAAAAATGGCTCCTTTCTGAGCCATTTTTCTTTAACAGCTGTAATAGAACCAAAGCCACTGGCTTCAGGAAACAGGCGTTAAGCTAATGGTCTGAGGCCACAAAATAGATTAAGAAAGGATGAGATTAAAGACACTAATGGGGGGGGCAATCAGGGAACCAAGTGCATCCTAAACCATCTCCATGCAACTCAACATAAAGCCAAGGCCTCCCCACCAGAACCTGGGAGAATGCATAATTCTGCTCTAGTTCTGGGGTGCTTGCATCCTGCTTGGAATGATTTTCGTGGCTGGTGTTTAATTGCAGGAAGAAGAGTCACTGTCCTGAGGAAACCTAGCTCATCACTGGCTTTCATTGGAAATCCTTCCCCCTCATAGGTCTTATTCATGGACTGTCTAAGAAAAAAAAAAAAATCAGAAAGCATTAGTGATAACCTTGGAACCAGTATGTACATATGGGACATGCTGGTTATCTCCACACTCTGGAAATGGAGGCAGAAGAATGGAGAATGAAACCAGAATAAACTACATAGTAAAACAGACTCTGACTCTCTCTCTCTCTCTCTCTCTCTCTCTCTCTCTCTCTCTCTCTCTCTCACACACACACACACACACACACACACACACACACACACACACAAACTAGATCAAAACCAAAAAAGCAACAATTACCTGGTAAGAATTTTAGTAGTGACACATGCCTTTAGTCTCAGCCCAAAAGACAATGGCAGATGGACCTCTGAATTAGAGAGGCCAGGCAGGGCTACATCACAACAAACAAACCAAAAAATTCCCAGGAGTTACCATTTTCCCACATCTAATTAACCCTTCAAAGAACTTTATCACATGGTGGGCCTCTCTATATAGCAGATGGCTCTTCTGGAAAGGAATGTTCCTGAGGGAAAGCAGGGAAGAGCACTTAGGAATGAATTCCCAGAGCCTAACCACCCTCTCCTCCTTCCCCAGGCACACAGACAACTCACAGGCGGCACAAGTGCCCCCTCTCGTCCAGATCAAAGTGCTATGAGGGTGGAGCAGAAATCTGTTCTGTGTTTCCGTTCACAGCTTATCAGCCCTCCTCTGCCCTCCCACAGACAACAGAAAATGGAGGCACTTCCTGTTGAAAGAAGGTGTTATCAGCACCAGACTCAGCCTGGGCTTAGCACAGCATGCAGGCCAGGGTGGGTGGGAGGCAGCAGACTGCTGGGCTGGAAAGGAGTAGTTCCAGGGGGAACTTGAGCGGCCCCACAGGGGAGCATGGAAAATGTTCATTCGCCTGTGAGGCAGGGGCAGTTCATCTCCTCCGGTTGCTTCCTTTGAGAATAAATCCTCTCTACCTCTGAACACAGTTTCAAATCTGATGCACTCAGCAGCCAAGAGCATCACCAGGCTGGCCCCCAGCACAAACACCCCTCCCCACCTTTGCATCTTCCTGTGATAGAGAACTAGGGAGAGCCTCCCTTCGTGGAGAGAGAAGGCAGGCAACACACCAGAGGACATACACATACAAAAACAATTCCAGTTTTAAAAAGAACAGAATGCTGGCCTGATGGCACATGCCTTTGGGGAGGCATAGATAGGGGGAATCTGTGAGTTCCAGGCAAACCTGGTCTACATAGTGAGACCCCATCTTAAAAAAGAAAAACAAACAAAACAATAGAGCTAAAAGCAACAGAAAAACCAAGTTTTCTAGCTTATGAAATCATGTGTGCATATGTATAAATACTTGGGTTATGCTGTAGCCTTGATCTCATTCACCACCCTCCTGCCTTCACAAGTGCTAGTCTTACAGAGATGTGCTAGCATATGCAACCGAAAAAGAAAGATGTCGAAAAAACAGCTTGGTTGTCATAGTGCCTGCCAAGCATGGGAGAAACTGAGGCTCAGCATCTCCCTAACATATGCTAACAGAACATGGTGGTTTCTACCTGTGCCCCTAGCACTGGGAAGAGGGAAGGTCACAAAGGTCATCTCTGCTATATCCCAAGCAGAGGCCAGCATGAGTGGGCTACAAGGGGCCCTGTGTCAAACAAAGGGCTCAGTAGCTCTGCTGGAGGGGGTCTATTCTGCAGAAAGAAACTTGCCCAAGCAAGTTGTGAGGCATGTGGTCATGTTGAGGTGGGTCAGATCTGCCTCCCTGTCCATCTGAGTGAGTCTGTGCTCATGACTCCTGTGTGAGGGAAGCTAGTCTCTCCCAGGAAAGCTCTCCTTTACCCTGCAGGTTAAACACCCAAGCACTCTTCGAGCTCCTTTCCACAGAAGAACTAAAGCCTGCACATGAATCCTGGCTAGGACTTGCTTGAAAATCTTCACTGGAAAAGCAAAAGGGTCATTTCAGTTCAGATGGAAGGAAAACAGGGCAAGACTCAAAAGTGACTCAGTGAGTTTCCAAGGTGACAGGTGAAAGGTGCAGAGCACATATTCCATGAGGACATCTGAGAATTGTCCCTCACAGCACAGCTCTGCTATTCTCCATAATTGAATGCATTAGAAAGCATGCCAGGTTGAACACCTCCCCTCCCAAAAAGCAGTTGGTCGTCTTAACTGCTGGCCTAATTCAGTGTTTGCTCTGGGACCCAGGTTATAGCCATGCTGTGGGTCAACGCCCTTCTCTAGAGAGGAAATAATTCTGTAGCCACAATCCATCCTGGGCAAAGGAACATGCTGTTTTGTGCCTGTGTTCTCACTCTAAAGGGGGGACACTAAGTGGGAAAGGTAGCCGATAGGCAAATATAAACTGTCAGGGTCTGTCCCTTAACTTGAAGTCAATCCGGAACATTCTAAATCAAAGGCTTCTGAAATCAGAATGGATAATTCTATTTTAGTCATCAAATGAAGCTGTAAAGGACCCTGAGGCAAACATTTTAAACCCTGTGAGTCATCATCTTCACAGGCTTTTCAGGACCTCAACTCTGAATCCTCAACTCTGAGCTTCAGTGCTTGGGGCAAAAACATAGGCAAAGTCAGAAGTCCAGACCCAGACTCACAGCCACTGCAGCAGGAACTAAGGAAACATGCACTGTAAAATGCTATCAGAGAAATAAAAATCTTGACTATAGGGCTCCTTCCTAAGATAGGAGCCCTACATCTTTACATTTTCCTTTTAGATGTGGAGCAGAGAGATGACCTGATGTGGTGGGAGGGGGAAGGGACCTTGAATAAGGATATGCAAGAATAGAAAATGTGACTTGTTTATTCATAATAATAAAAAAATCACTAAATTAATAGAAAGTGAAGATTTATTTCTAGTGTCTTTGGGGTGGGGCTCCATAAAAAAACTCCGCTACTAACATTCAAGCCTCTAGGAAGGGGTACTATTCTTTTGGGGTTTCAAAGCAATGTGGAGCATTTCCCATTTATGTGACACAATACTCCTAAGGACCACACGGGAGGAATTACTCTTCCCTGTAGGACTAGCCTTTCCAGTTAGTTCCCTGTGGTCACAGGGAGCTGCAGCTAGCTCTTGGATGCCTGAGTTTGTTTTCTCCCATCAACTATCCCATGAGCCCCCCAAAAATTTCAGATCATAGTCAGGCTTCACTACAAATCAAGCACTAAATATAATGACATTAACCATAAAGTCTTGTTGCTTAATAAAATGAAAAATGGCTTCTAACACTAGTGAGAACTCTTGTAACTATCGTAAAAGTTGAGAATACTAATACATCCAACAGGCAGCAGGCTGTGAAGCTGAACCCCCAGAAACACCAGATACTATCTTGTGTCTGTTTATCACATCACATGGTCACGGTGGCAAATTTCTGTCACTACTCTTTGGATGTAGAAGCAGGAAAATTAGGAGTTCCTGGTCAGCCTCAGCTTCTGTCACTAACACACTCATAAGTAGGAGGCAATTCTAAAGCCAGATGTGACTATTGTTTTACGCCTGAAACATCTGTCTGTCTGCAAGGTGCCTGAAAAGTGTTGGTCTTAAGGAAAACTAACAGGGAACCCTAAGCACAAACTGGGCCGCCAGATTAAATCTAATTCAGCCCCATTGCAGGTAATCCTAAACATGAGCAGAACCCTCAGATTGTGTTTAATTTAGACCCATTAAGTCTTCATTTTGCTAGTAACCCTTTTGGCAGACACCCATGAAATACATAATAAATTACTTCCAGTAAAGGAATTCATTTTCTTAAAAGATTCATTTAACAACATCTTAGAGCATCCTAAGCCAGATTTCTTGCGTTAAGCCTTGTTTTCCTGTAACATTATTTCATGTTTTGTGACAATTTTGTATATTTTTATAAAGGCAAGAATTTTTTTTTAAAGTAAAAAATCCCTAATTTGGATTAAAATCTTAATTGTAATCTTTAATTTTAAAAGGCAAATACCATCTGCCTGTGCTTGCTCTCTACCTAATTTTGGCTTTTTGAGCTCTGAGTAGTAAGTGAGCCTCAGATGCATGGTGACCTGGTGGGCACACACATTAGACTCTAAACAGCAGCAACATTAAAGCCATGGATACTAAGGACATAGTGGACTTCCTCCTACTCAGCCCATACCACATACATGCACACATACATGCGCAAACACAAAGAAGTTTAAAAAATGAAAGTACAGAAATCCTTTTAATGAACATTTTCTGCTAGGGTGAAGGCTTAGAACAAAGAGAGAGATGGTGCCTGGTACACAGGGAATCCGAAGATAAAATGCCAACAAATTATTTATGCTCATGGTTTGCAGCATGTGGCAAGTGGGATATTAATAGCTGAGTTGATTGGCCAGCTCCCTGGGAGGGGTAACAGCCCTGACTTAGGAGATGCTGGTTCCAGTCCCCGCTTCAACACCAGCTTGCTTTGTGACCTCATAGAGTCAGCATCCTGGTTTATAAATGAGGCAATAACAGTGCCCAAGCTCTGTGTTCACCACCACCATGAGATTAATGATTTCTAAACTCTTTTTTCATTCTTTAGACAAGATTGTTTGGAAGTATAAACACTGAAACAAAATGGGCATTAGCCTACTGGAAAAATGTCTTTTTTAATAATTTCATGAAATTGAGGGCTGGCTCAGTGCTCAGTGAGGAAAGGCACTTATACCAAGCCTCATGAGCTGTGTTTAATCCATAGCACCTGCACGGTGGGTGGAAGGATTCCCATAAGTTGTTCTCTGAACTTCACACATGGCCATATGCACATGCTCATGCACACTTTGTCATAAAAATCTAAAATAGTAATTACTATAAAAAACAATTTACTGCTCAATAACACTATTAATTTTAGTCTACAAATAACAAAATAATAATTTCTACCTTATATCTCCTTGTTATATTCTTAGTACTATAATTCACTTTATTTCCTATGTATAATGTTGGCTTAAATTTAGATAATGGGGATGTATCATTGGTAAAGCCCTTGCTTAGAGTTCACACAGTCTTGGATTCAAAACCTAGTACTGAAAAAAAACAGCAACAAAAATTATGGATGCATGTCTGCAATCCTAGCATTTGTGAGACAGAAAGATAAAGAATTCAAGGCTGGGCTGGAGAGATGGATCAGAGATTAAGCGCACTGACTGCTCTTCCAGAGGCCTGAGTTGAATTCTCAGCAGCTACATGGTAGCTCACAATCATCTATAATGAGAGATCTGGCACACTCTTCTCACCTGCAGACAGAACTCTGTGTGTGTGTGTGTGTGTGTGTGTGTGTAAGTAAAAGAATTCAAGGTCATGGGCTGGAAAAATGGTTGTTAAGAGTGCATGCTGCTATATCATGAGTTACAATTCCAGAATTGTAACCAGAGTTACAGTTCCAGAAACCACATTAGACAACTCCCTAATACCCCAACTCCCAACTTGGGGCCTTCACAGACACCTGTGCTAGCACACACACACACACCTATGTATAAACACAAGCAGACACAACTGTACATGTAATAAAAGTTTTAAATGGGGCTTGAGAGATGGCTCAATGGTTAAAAAGCACATACTGACTGCTCTTGCAAAAGAACCGAGTTTGGTTTCCAGGACCTAAACTGGGCCTCTAACCAATGTTTGACTGCAGCTCCAGGAGAAATGATGCATTTGTTCTGGCTTCTACGGACACCTTGCACTCTCATGTGCACATACCCACATGCATGCCTAGTATAGACATACACACATACCATATACCTAGGGCCAAACACATACTCTTGATTCCAGGAGAGGCAGAGCAGATGAAGCTCTGTTAGCTTAAACCATATTGGTCTACATAGAAAGTTCCCAGTAGTCCAGGGCTACCTAAATCAACCTTAGCTGTGCACAGGGACACACATGGTCTCTATTTTCCCAAGTATTTTAGTGGAAAGATATTTGTTTCTTAAATTACTCATTAATACCAGTCAAAGGTAAGAAAACATTATTTCTAAATATATGAAATAATATATTTCATTATATCTGGCTAAAGATTTTGAAGAAGCCAATGTTGTATGCTATAGTAGTTCACTGATGCCCCATCCAGACCTGGTCCCAAATCAAACTGATGACCATTAAACTTGCCACATGACCTCAGACTTTTTCCTTACCTTTGTGTCCCACTCCGATGATTAAAAGTACCTAGCACACAAAAGATGCTTGGTGGAACCTAAACTCTTACCCCCTCTACATCCACTAACTTATAAGTGAGAAAGTACGTGATAAAATATAAGGCTGTATAGATAGCTTATCAATTAAGAGAACTTATTGCTTTTTCAGAGTATCCAGGTTTTATTCCCAACACACATATGGTGGTGTACAAACATCCATAACTCCAGTTCTAGGGGACTGGATGCTCTTTTAAGCTCCATGAGTAGCAGACACACAAGTGGTAAACAGATATACATGTAGGCAAGCCACCTATATACAAGGAAAGAAAGAAAACAGAAAGGAAGGAGGAAAGGAAAGAACAGAAACCCAGCAGAGATCCAAGCTGGAGAAGGTGGTTCAAATCTGTAATCCTAATACTAGGGAGGGCTGAGGTAGAAAAATCCCGTGACTTTAAGACCAGCACATATAGGCAGAGTACTTACTCAGACATTTAGCTTTCGAGCACTTTGTGAAGCTCTTGGAGCATTCAGATGAAAGAGAAAGCAAGTTAATGATGGTGGTGTTCTGCATCCTGCTCCTCAGGAACTGAGACAGGAATGCAAGGTCAGGATGACCAGCATAGGGAAACCCCATTCTATCTGGACAGATAATTCAATAAATAGGAGTCCTGCTAGAGAAATGACTCAGTTTATAACCACTTTTCTATCATCTAGTCAGTTCTCTTCTCAGTTCCCAGCACCCACATCAGTTGCCTCAGAAACACTTGTAGCTCCAGAGGATCTGACACCCTCTCTGGCCTCCATTGGCACACACATAAGTATAATGCACTTACAACCATACATATGCATAAATACAATAGTTAAAAATATACATAGCTATGGTGATATATTGTATATTTAATAAAACCAGCCTAGAATATCAGAAGACAGAATCACCCGAAGTCCAGCCATGAAGATCAGAGAGTGGTGACTCATGTCTATCACTCAGCACACAGAGATCTTTCTGGATCTCTAAGAGTTCAGGGCCTAACAGCCAAGTAGTGGTAGCTCACACCTTTAATCCTAACTCTAGGATTATGATGCAGAGTTAAACCCAGAAGTAAAACAACTGGTGGGGGAAGGGGAGATATATAAGGCAGGAGAAGGCAGAAATTGAGCATTCTGTAGAAGTGTCCTGTCAGACTGAGGACTCTAGAACATAGCACATACACTGTTCGGCCTGAGAAGTTGGCTGGGTAAGAATTGACTGTGGTCTGTTCCTCTCTCTCCGATAGTCCAACTTTTCCCTAATATCTAGCTCTGGGTTTTCACTATATATTAACCAGAATTTGTGCAATATGTAGCAGGCCTGGAGTTGTAGTTTAGGTTGTAAGTCCTTGCCTAGTGTCCTCCAGGCTCTGAATATAGTCCCAAGACCAAGGAGGGTGAGGAGGTGGGAGAAGTGAACATGACACCTTTCTGGCCCAGGGTCTGCAAAAGCCAATCCCACTATCTACACAGGCACCCATGTCATGGATGTGCCGTCTAGTTCCTGCACCATCTTCATTACCCACCATGGTAATCCCAGCACTCAGGAGGCAGAGGTGGGTAGATCTCTGAGTTTGAGGACAGACTATGTCACAGAGTAAGTTTCAAAATAGCTAGAGAAACCCTGTCTCAAAAGACAAAAAACAAAAACAAAAGAAAAATGAACTTTTCAGCTGAGAAGTAAATCATAAACTAAAGAATGGAATCATACACTAAGCAATATCTTCTAATTCCAGCACAGGTTGCAAATAAACATTATCAAAATACTACCAATCAAAAATATGGTAATTGCTCAATTCTAACATACAGACAAGAAACACATCTGTCATAGGAGCTGAGGTTAGCTAAAGTTCATAATTTACAAATGAACTTACATAGTTTGGGCCCCTCCTTGATGCTTGACAGAGATTTGAAATATTTTTTAAAACCTTTCAACTTTTTTTGTGTAAGAAACCCGATTTATGCCCCTGGCTTCTAAACATCCAGCCCCTGCATTCTAGCCACACAAAATTCAAGCATTGGTACTGATGATTGCGGCCCCTCCTTGCGGAACACTCCGATATACATTTTGTTTTTATAATTTTTAATTACTTTATTGAGAGGGGTGCTTGCAAGTGAATGCCACTTCATTAGTGTGGAAATCAGAACAATTTGGGGGGGGGGGCTCTTGTCTTACTTCCACCACCTATGTCCCTAGGACTGAATTTAAATTCACCAGGCTTAGAATATTAACACCTTTACCAGATAACCAATCTCACCAGCTCCATTCCTATGTTTCTCAGAAAAAACAAACCAAAAAACCCTACCCAACTGGAGGTAGGAGATACATGAATAAAATACCTTATACAAAGCTCTCAAAGAACTATTTTTAATATTTACTTATTTATTCATTATGTTTACAGTATATAGAAGAGGTTACTAGATGTCATCATAGATGGTTGTGAGCCACAATGTGATTTCTGGGAATTGAACTTAGGACCTCTGGAAGAACAGTCAGTGCTCTTAATCTCTGAGTCATCTCTCTAGCCTCAAACTATTTTTTTTTTTAAATGAGAAAAAGAATCGTCCCCAACTAGTGAAGCATGGTGGCACATGCCTGTGATCTCAGCATTTGGAATCAGGAGCTCAAGGTCATCACTGACTACATAGGCTAAGCTACATGAGACCCTGTCTTACAAACTAGGGGCTGAAGAAATGGTTCAGCACCTACCAGCCATTACTGCTGGTCCAGGATTCCCAGCACCCCTGTGGTGGATCACAACTGTCTGCAACTCCACTTCTAGGAGATTCCAACCTTTTCTGCCTGCCTTAGAACTCTTTGGGCACCAGGCACACACATGTACAGCAGGCATACCCACATACAAGCAAAACACACCCCCACACAAAATCAAATCTTTAATCAAAGCCATTACCCAATTATTTCAGGGTTCTTCTACTCCGTAAGGTTTATCTCAGCTCTGCAACCATTCCTGACTCCCCCTCTTTTGGGCCCTCTGCCACTCTTTATCATGGCACTTTCAGGTCTGACGGGCAGAGAAGTGTGTACCTGCCACTCCACCAGCACCTCCACACTACGAACAATTCCTGCTGTGAGAGCTTTTCTGCAACACTTCAACAGCAACCAGCAAGGCAGAAGCCAACTGGATATTTACAACAGAGTGCAGTGGTATCAATTTAACTATGGATGACTGTAATATTAGTTTCAATATCATCAAGTTTTTAGGTAATTACCGATACTGTTTTTAGGCACACAAACTATGTTCATCAATTCTTTATGCTCACACATTAATTCTCTCTACATAACCCTAGCAAGCCTCAACCTGGAGATTCTCCTGCTGAAGTTCTGAGATTACAAGTATGGATTACCACTTTAGGCAGAAAAGTATCAGAGAGAGAGAGAGAGAGAGAGAGAGAGAGAGAAAGAATGTTAACATTATACTCCAAACAACACTAATGAAAGTCTACATAACTCAACCTAAAAGTGGAATTTGTTTGTTAGTTTTTGGTTTGAGAGGGGATTGTTTGTTTGTTTGTTTTTTAGTATTGGGGGTGAGACAGGGTTTCTCTGTATAGCCCTGGCTGTCCTGAAACTCACTATGTAGACCAGGCTGTCTTTGAACTCAGAGATCCTCCAGCCTTGCTTCCAGAGTGGCACCTGGCCAAAACAATAAAAAACACTGTCTCACTAGGTAGCCCCAGTAGACCTGGTACTTTCTGTGTAGATTAAAGTGACCTTGAATTCAGAGGTCAGCCTGAAAATGATGATATTGCACTCTAGTTAGCATATGATGAAAACCCAGAGTCAGGTATTGGGAAAAAGCTGAAATATCAGAAAGAGGAAACAGACCACAGTCATTTCTCACCCAGCCAACTATTCAAGCCAAACGGTAAGTGCTGTCTTCAAGGGTCCTCAGCCTGACTTGTCGCTTCTACAGAATTAATTAATTTCTGCCTTCTTCTGCCTTAAATATTTTCCCTTCCCAACTGTTTTACTCCCAGGTTCAACTCTGCACCATAACCCTAGAGTTAGGATTAAAGGTGTGAGTTACCACCATTTGGTTATTAGGCTTTGAGCTCATAGAAATCCAGAAAGATCTCTGTCTCCTGAGTAATGAGGTTAAAGGTGTAGGTCACCACTCTCTGACCTTCATGGCCTGACTGTAAATAATTCTGTTCTCTGATATTCCAGGCTGATTTTATTAGATATATCACCAGAGTGAGATTAAAGGCAAGCACCACTGTTCATGAAGAAGAAATGCCAAATTAAGGTGTCAATTTAGATCAATTAAGTGTTTTTCAATAAACCTACAGATAAAAAAATAATCTAACATAGAAAAGCAGACTATTGTCATGAAAACTAATAGCATCCCATTTGGTAGCAAGTACAAGTAAGAAAGTGTGTGCTTTCGTCAATGCCAAGCCGCACGCTGTGAAGTCTCCCCAACACCAGGTAGGACAGCACTCTCCCTTCCCACCAGGAGAGACTGAATGACCAGGTTATGACTGGATGACTTGCCAGAGTCTTCCTTTCCTATTCTTCCAGACAAAGGCTTCTTAAAGCCCAAATCAAGAAGTGAATCTTAACAAAATAAAGCTTTGGACAGGGCAGAAGTGATCTTTCTCACACTGTGCTTGCCTGGAAGATGGATTTGGCCAGGAATGTGGAAGCTCAGTAAGGTGCCAAAACTTAAACAATGTAACTAAATGGTCCACAGGCAAAAAGCCACCTAGAAATAGCACCACTGGTTTCCTAAAGGGAGCCTAAGGAGAAAAAACTGATGAGGGTGCTGCAGCCCAGTGACAGTGCTTGACTTCCTTGTAACTCATAACCACTAAAGAAAGGCAGACATGTCCCTCCCATATCTCAGCAGAACTGTGGCTGCAGTCTATGGAGACTATGCCTGAGATTTCCCTATATCCCATAGTCCAGTTGTCTCATTACAACCCTGCCACACCACACAGTGAATTCCTTACTATACCAATCATCAGAAACAGCAATGGAAATCAATCTATGGGGTGACCCATTCTTTTGAGATTTGTGTCCTAAGCCAGTGAAGACATTGTACGTATCACCAGACAACCTTGGATAGGAATCTGAATCTCATCATGTTTTCTTAAATTATAGCATTTCATAGAATCTGTAGTGGATCAGTCAGAGGTAGCTTACTAGCAGACACTGTGGCCCATATGAGAAAGACATATTTCTGTCAACACAGCCACCCTTCTGTGTTGACACAGAAATGCTTCTGCCAGTCATTCACAGATGACTCCCAGTGTCCTCTCTACAACTGCTCAGCTGCCACACTGATCACTCATTCCACACACACCAGGTTCATCAAAGCTGAAGAAGGCACTGGAAAGTGCTAAGGGGCTCCTTGATATTAATCTAGAAAGGCACTCAAGCCCCTCCAATTACTATTTAATAGGACAATAGCCAAAGGTGGCCCGCAGTATGGAAGCTACCAGGCAGGCCTGGTTCCAGAATCACAGTCAAGTCAGAAGTAGCCTATGGGGACAACTATGGTAAGGTTACCATACAAAGAAAGCCTGCTCACCTAGGTAGCAACCTGGTACTCTCAGAAGGCCAAGAGTAAAGGAACAACCCCACCCAGGGCAAGTGGGAGATGCTGCCAACCAGCTCCAATCCCATTAGACCTGGGCTGCAGCTCACCTCAGCTGCCACACACTGGCTCTCCAGGTCCCATGGAAGTTTCCAGATTTGGGAGCTTGCAGGTCTAAGCTTTGTAAAGGGCCTCAGGAGTCCCCACTAAACACCCTTACTGCTCTGCCTTCTGGTCTCTAGTAAGTTTCTGGTGTGAGTCCAAGCCACTAACAGCAAGCCTAGAACCAGCCCACAGTTCCTAGGACCCTCATCCAGCCACACTAGGTTCTTTTTTCAGGCTTTTCAGTCTCTTCTCAGCAGAATGGATTTAATAAGAGCAATTTTGAATTTTACATCAAAGAAGCACAAGAGCATACCTGACTGTACAACAGTAGTCATTATTCCCCCAGCCAATAGACAGTTCATTAATATTCAAACTAAGCTTTTGTCATAAAAACTGGACACTACTTTCATCACAGTAACTTGGGGTGACAGAGACAAGACACAGACAATGACCTCAAACATGGCTGCTCCTTAACACCCCAGAAAAACCAAAGCATCATTTTGTCTCATTAATAATCATTACTCTGAGGACTGGACTGGGAGGGGGGATGACTAGATAATGTTAATCTTTCATTTCCCAACAAGTAACAAAATCTATTTTACTACTCTAGATGATTGGAGTTGCATGCAACACTCCAATTTAATTTATACAGGAGCCAGAAAAGGCGCAGCAGGTAAAGGTACTGAGAGCCTGGCTATCTATATTTCACCGTCTAAACCACATGAAAGTAGAAAGAAGGACAGACTCCACAACACCGTCTTGTGATCTCCACATGTGTATGGTGCATACATGCATTATAGACATATAACAATCCCACACATATATCATGCACACATGTAATACTACATACACACAGGCAGGAACATACTACCACTCATATTTATAAAAGGCAAAAGCAGTCTTTAACCTGACATTTGCAACAAGCATGTTTGATCATTTAAAATTGTTTTTTTTTTTTTTTTTTTTTTTTTTTTTTAGGGAAAAAAAAAAAAAAGGTCCACAAAGAAAGAAAATGGAACGTTGCTTTAAATGTGTTAATTTGGGTTTGTGACTGTGGGAGACCTGCACAGAGAGCACAGACATTTCCCAGACTCCTCAGGACAGCACTTGACTTTCACCTGTGGCTACTCTATGCAAACACAAATTTCTACATCCACACTCAGAAATTTTGACTGGAGAAAAAAAAAAAAAAATCCATGGTGGGGCTTAGGAATTTGCAGTATTTTAAAGTATCCTAAACAACCCAGGGCCAAACTAAACATAACCAACCAACAGCTACTAGGTAAACAAGGGTTTTGCTCCTTAGTCTAGTCCTAGCTTAAAGGGCAGAATCTTAGCTGAGCACCAATGTAGAGTCCTGCCTGAGGGATGAGGGTGTGTCTCAGATAAATTCAATTGAAATCACCTATTGTGTTCTGCAACACAAAACAACAACTAAACCTTAGGTGTAACCTAAGACTGGGGGCTGAAGGAGGCCAGGGGAATTAGAGAGACAGAGTTCCCAACATAGTGAGAAAGATTGGCAGGCATTTGTCTTGGTGCTGAAATAACCCTGAAATAATGAATGAGCACTGGAAGACAGACAGCAAGGTTTCCCAGAAGAGGACACAGGTTAAGCTAAGAGCAGTAGGGATAACAGTCCAGGACCTTTCCTTGTGCTGATCTGAAAAAATAAAACTAGAGTCAATAGATGCCTCCATGTATTTTTCTGGTTTATGTTAGGAATACAAGGTGACTCTGACTGAGATGGGGTGGGGAGAGTGTTGAATCTTTTCCACCCTTTTTTCTTGGACTAATCTAACCACTAAAAATGCTGGATTGTAATTAATTAAGGGGTTTGTAAAGTACTTAAGTGTTTGCCATTTTGTTGATATTCAAACATAATTTCCTCTAAAAACTATCCTTAGGTACCAATTCACTGTTGGTTCAGATTATAGTAAAGCTGATAAGATGAAATTTAAGACAATTTAATGCATGACAGTCTTGCTAAGAGCCCCAAGCTGTATTTACACTTACCCCTGAAGGGGTCGGCTGTGTTGAAGGAGATGTGTTCTTGGTGCAGTCGTCAGAATTAGAAGAGGAGGAAGTTGGAGTCATGGGAACAGAGTTACTGCTGTTACCTGCAGGAGATGAGCCTGAGTAAGTCTACCTCTGCTGTCAAAGCTGAGAAGCACTTTTCAGATAAAACAGCATTTTATTTACTTACTGGAGCAAGCTTTTGACTTATTTATGTTTTTAGGTTTTCGCTTCCTGGTTTGAATTCCTTCTTTTTTCATAGCAAGTGGTCGGGGCACCTAAAACATGTCCACAAAAGTATTATATACTGAAAGCAACAAACAAAGACGTGTTTGAACACTGAAAGTGCTCATGTGAAACAACTTGGGGATGTAGCTCAGTGGCAGAGTGACTGCTTGGCTTCATGAGACCCTAGGCTCAACCTCCAGTAACAAGTAATCATTGGTTTAAGACTAAGGACTCAAGTGTGCTAGGAAAACACATTGAGCTGTATCTCCAGCTTTAAACTAATTAGTTAAGGACTAATAAATTTCATCCATATGTGTGTGTGTGTGTGTGTATATATATATAAATATATATGTATATATATATATATATACCTGTATAATTTCCCCTACCCTCCCTCAAAAAAGAGATTCTTTCAGAAAAAAAAAATGTAGTTTACCATGGACAATTTAATATTTAACTTTATTATCTGAAATAACATTAATTATAGAGAAAATATTTACTGTGTATCTTTACTTTTAATATCCTTAAAGGAAATAAAAAAAAATCTCCCTACAACACAGGTTATTTCCTTTGTAAGACTGAGCCATTATTAGCTAGGCTGTTGGCCAATGCTCAGAACATGAACACTCAGAACACTGAGATTTGCAGTACTCTGGGCTAGAGTCTAGGCTATAAAATGAGACCTTGTCTCAAAAAACTGACCAAAGATTGAGATTTATAATAACCTTTATAGTCTTTTGATAAAGTATAGACTTTAACTGAAGATATCAAATATAACTACTTTAGACAAAAATCTTTGCCAAATTTCTTAAAGCTTAAGATCTATAGTAACCATTATTTTTATATATTTATTTCTTTATTATTTTATGTGAACTGGTGGTTTTGCCTGTATGTATAACTGTGTAAGGGTGTCAGATCTTGGAATTACAGATAGTTGTTAGCTGCCATGTTGATGCTGGGAATCAAACTCAGATCCTCCGGAAGAACCATCAGTGCTCTTAACCACTGAGCCGTCTCTCCAGCCCCCATTGTTTTATTATCAATTCTAAAGTGCACCGTCTACATTTTTACATTTCTTTTTCTTTTCTCCTTGATTTAAGACTTCTCTGTGTAGCCCTGGCTGTCCTGGATTAAAGACATGCACCACTATATCCAGCTCATTTTTACCTTTCTAAACTCAGGACAAAATGTCAGTGTCAGATTAGTTGGTTATGTTTTATCTCTTGACTCCTTGGTGGCTAAACTAACTGGCAGTACTGTTAATACCTCGTGGATTCAATGAGGTGGATACACAGTACACATTCAGTTTTTTACTTTCATATCCTCTTAAACCTTTTTTTCCATTTTCTGATTCTACCTTATAATTAAAAATATATAGTTTAGGTACTAAATGTATGTATTCATAAGTGGAATAAATGGCATACCCCATGGAGTTTCATGTAGAGTCCACAAGCATTGCACACTGGTTCACCCTCAGCATTCCTACGCCATAAGGTGGTAGTTGTAGTGTGGCAGTTGGCACATGATAATCCGAGCCGCCGAGATGAAGGCTAGAAAGCAGGACAAAAACAGTAAGTAGAGAAATGTGATTTAGCATATTTTAATGCTTTCATATGTACATCATGTTCCTATCTTTAAAAAACACACACATTTCCAGTTAGTTATACATGAAATGTCCCTTTAGAACAAAATCTATAAAGTATAAAGTGTAGTTAGACAAACCTTTCTGGAACAAATCTTGAGATCTGTATAGATTGCTTGATTCCAGGGGTGAGATTCTGTCTCCCCATGCCTGTTCCTGAGGGTTATGAGGGTTATAATAACCTGGAAGCAAATGTACACTGACCATGCAAAGCCACCATCACAGCATGATACATGTTCCCATGGTGGCTGTTCCTCCAAGAATTCCGGTTTCTTTGTATTATTGTTAGGGAATTATGTTTTCTGAAAGTTGCCCCAAACAGAGCTAAACTCTAGAATATAACAAAAATACAGCCACTTGCAGCCTGCTCAGTTGCCATATGTTAAATGTAAGTCAAAAACCAATCAAAGCCACCAAGGTGTTAAAGGATTTTGATCATCTAAGAATTGGGGAAACTACATCCATTTTTTAGGCAATGTAGAGAAAAAATCATCCAGAAACCGTAAAAAGATGAGTGAGAACCCCGTGGTAGTGGCACAAGCCTTTAACCCCAGTGCTATGGAAGCAGAGGTAGGTGGTCTGTGAGTTCCAGGCCAGCCTAGGCTACACAAAAAAAAGAAGAAGAAAAAAAAACCTGTCTAGATAAAAAGAGAGAGATGAGCGGGGAAACAAGCTGGGATCTGAGCAGAGACACATACTGTAACTGTCATGCTGGTGCTTGAGTTCTGCTGTATTGTTTCACAAAAGATTCAAGCACATTTGACAACATTTGTTCAATGTTTGTTGGCACGATTTCATTTGTCCCAAATTTTTTCATATAAATATTTAACTGGTATCTGCTGGGCAAGCCACATTCAATGCTACCTTATATGGTCCTAACATTCTGGAAGCAATTATTCTCACCAAATCCCTACATAAAGGTGGGAAAGAGTGGAAACAAAATTATTCTCTCCAAGAAAGACAAAGTATAATTTATTTTTAGATTACCAAATATAAATTGTTTAAAATTACTAAAAACAAGTTGTGTCAATACCACAGTTAGATATAATTAATATATTAGTACATATATATAAATATATTAATTAAAACATGAGAATCAAAGCAAACTTTAAATGACAGAACTCCAAAGGTTACCAGTTTCAATTCATTTTAGAAAGGACATAGAAATATATATTGGATATATATATTGGATACTCATGGGTCAGAGAATCAGGTTTCCAAGTTCTATGAAGACCAATATAAATGATTAAACGGAATTTTGGATTTATAGCTCACACCTGTTCTATTAGGTTAGCATCCTTTACAATCAGCCTGTGAAATGGACCTTTCATGGACCCTTTAGCCCTGCAACATTTCTAAGAACATAGAGCTAATAATTCTTGGAATGTGGTAAAAATGAGCATAAACTGTTTGAAAAATTGTTTTTCTAAAACAACAAACAGCTGCTTTTCTCTCCCCTTTCTTTAGGGCTAAGAGAAAATTTTCCAGGTGAGCACTGCTTTCTCTCCATAAATACAAAACTAGTATGGTGGACAGGATGACCCATTTTATGAACAAGCCATTTATGACAGTTTTCAGTGGAATTTGGAGCCAATCTGGAGCAAAATTGCTATCAGAATTTGCCATTATAACAAAAAGCTTTCTGATTGTCAACTGCAGATCTTAAGTGAAGGCAGTCTCCATAAACATGTGAAATGAAGGTGAGCAGGTTATAAAAGTATCTTGTAACAAGTGACTTCAAATATATTCCTCGCTGACAAGGAATTCAAGCAGCATCATAAACCTCTTATTTTGCAGTGCATTACAAATTCAAATTCACAGTGATTGATTCTGTCCTCCTGGCTTAATAAACTGGGTTTCAATATTCTGTTCCTGAGAACTAAGCCAGACCCACCAAAACTATAAAGCCACAAGGAGAACTAATTGATAGTGACACACCCTACAATTGGTATCATTTATAACTCGTTCATAAAGCATATTGGCTGACCTTGGTTACTGCCCACACACCTGCCACAGAAAGAAAACTAATTGATTCACAAGAATTTAAATTGCTTTTCTTGTGGATAACAACTTTTAGTGGTAACTACTGGCACTATTTATTTAGTGGTAAATAAATGGTGCTATCTAATTACAGTTGCTAGCTGGTCAAATTTGTAATTCAACAAGAACCTAAAAAGCTACTACACATATAGCAAGCTTATGTTCAGTTTGGAGGGGGAAATGTTACCTTTCAGAGCTCAGCTGGAACCCCTCCTGAATAAAGCTTTCCCTCCAGAAAGCAATATTTTACTGTTCATGCTTTGTCTGGTGATGAAAGCAAGAACTTCCACGGAATATTTTCTTGACACTTTCTTTTTAATAAAATACATAAGGATTATTACAAAAGCCGGAGAGTTGGTCTGAATTTAAGAATGCCCTTTAAAGAAAAACTTAAACTAGAGAAATTGTCAGGCATTTAAAGCACATTCCACTTAAATTACTTTATTTTAAAGGCATTAAAAACAAAACAATCATAAAACTAATTGCCTCTCCTTAAGGTGTCAGACTTACGTTGTGATGCAATTTCTCTCTAATCTAGTTAACACAAACAACATGGACAGCGTTTGTTCTGCTAATTAGAGTGTAACAATTAAATAAATTACCTAGGTCCTTAAGATGTCTGGCATCTAATTGCAAAGCATCTACTCTAAATGGCATTTAGAACACTTATCAGTTGGGGCTAGACAAGCATTCGCCTTAAGGTTCATGAAAGCTTTTTTTTTTTTCATTTGACCTAACAAATGACCATATGAGCTCAATCAGAGATAAACTAAGAATTTCCCGACTTATTTGAAAAGATGGTAAATGTTTGAATTGATGAAAGTTCACAGTTTGAGAAGTTCAAATTGTGTCATTCTCTGCAACAGCCAGATTTCAAAATAATTCAAGTTTGAGCAAATACATTTTCACCATACTCAGAGCAATCTAAAAGCCAAGAAGCTAAATCCAGCTCTCCAAGGAAGGACAGTGGGCCCAGAGAGGTAGGTAAGGCAGGACTGCATAGCTAGGCTACTCCTTTGACTGTTGAGGTATTGAAAATCAGGAGGACACAAAAGAAAAGCCATCTTCACTTGCCTAAGTTTGCTCTGAGGATGTTACTTGCAGCCCTAATTTCTTGATTATCCTATACACCGGCCAAAATCTCAAGAAAGATAAATGTATAGCTCACACCTGTTCTATTAGGTTAGCATCCTTTTTGTACTTTTTAGAAAATATATAGTTAAAAATAAAAAGAGGAAGCACAGTAGCTGAGAAGGCAATTCTGCAACAGCACTAGTTACCTCCTGTTGCTTTTAATCCCTGGTACCTAGCTAAAAGGGAGACTGCTACCAGCCGCACTTTCCAAAGGGGAATAGCCTTTCTCTCTCTTTGGGGTTCTGGGAATGGGCGGTGGGGTAGGGAGTAGTGGAGGTGTCGCTGGTCCGCAAGCTGCAGTTAACACTTACCACGCGCTTCTGCGGCTTGATGAGGGGTCGACTGAGGCCGTTCATCTTGCTGTAGAGGCCGCACGCATTGCACAGGTAGTGGCCCGTGCCGTCTCGTCGCCACAGCGGCGTCTGGATGGAGCCACAGTTCACGCACTCGCGGCTCTCCGACAGATCCTCCAGCAGGTCTGTGGGGAGAGCGAGGACCAGAGGTCCGTGAGGTCACCTGACCCGCCCTACTCCACACTTGAATGTTCCCAGACTGGTGATCAGAAGCTAGAGGCGCACCCAGGCTTCCCAAGGAGTCAAGCCCAGGCCTTGATCGCCTTTGATCAGCTGACCACTGTCCCACACTCCAGTGTCCCCCGTGGGGCCAGTAGAAACTCCAGTGAAGTCAGAGGCCCTGAGAATGACGCGATCTGGCTCTTCATGGACTGTCTAAGGTAAAACTGAGATCGTTCTAATTATAAAATGCAACTTGCCTAGCCCAAGCAAGCTACACAGTATTCACTGATTGCTTACATCCTTCCCCTAAACCTCACAGATACTCAGGACTCACTGCTCGTTTATTGTTATCTCAAGTAATTTTAAAAGTATTTTCTGTGCCCATCTTCCATGTCTTTCTTCCATTAAAAAACCATATTAAAAATACTGTTCTTAGCACGCAGTTAATTAAAATTATAACCAAGAAAATGAAGATTTTTCTCAGGGAAGGGAAGGCATGTCATTAAGCATGTAGACTACATTTAATTTTCATGTCATGGGGCCCGAACCCTGAGATAGTCTGATTTCTATCTAAAATCTATTTTAAATATGGGTCTATTCTTAGCAGACTGCATATTTTAAATATGTATTTAAACATAGGTTCTCATTTTTCAGATCATGTGGTTAGCTTTTGGAATTTGAAATTAACCTAAAGCTAATTTAAAACACACCAAAAAAAAAATCTTAATTAACATAAATAACATTTCTCAGCATGGAGGTTAAGTAGGAAATAATTTCAATTCTCTAAGTTAAATTTAAAAATACATATAGACTTGTAAAAACAGATATCTACTCTGGAGCCCTTTCTGTTACAGAGGGTTTGAATGTTCTAATTTGACATTCTTCGAGAAGCAGTTGAGTCACTTATAAAAGTGAGTAAACATTGCACTTTGGCCTTTTATTTGAAGAGTATCCTGCCAGCACATCTCTAAACCCCTTGCTTCCCTGATGGTCATAGTTTGTGTCTACAGCCAGTGATGTGGCAAAGATATTTAAATATGGTTTTACCATTAAAATATTTTCACCATTAATTTTTACCTTACTCGCAAAAAAGTGTCCTTCATTTCTAGAGTTACGTCCTTAGATTTAAAGGAAACTAACATCCCACACAAGTGAGTTCAAAGTTATCTGGGGACTCTGGAACTAAAACACATCACAAAGATTTATTCTTCTCCGCCCTAAGAGCCACTATCGACCACAGCAATCAGTAAAATCCTCAGGACTTCAAGGACACTGAAGTTAAACAAGGCATTTGTCTTTGCTGTTGACTTTAAAATGTTACCTATCAGAGAGCCCCTTTTCTAGAGTGGGGCATTCCCTGGAAAACCTAGGTCTGGTCTCCTTCACTTGACTAGGAACAATAAAAAGGCTCCCTAGAGACTGTATGGATTCCCTAGGTACAAGGTAGTCCTCTGGGGCCCCAGAGATAAAATTTCAAGTTCTAGAAAGGTGTTTTGTTTTGTTTTGTTTTTTCCGATAAATAAAAATTCTTAGTTCTTTTTCTGCCTCTCCAAAGGGGCCAGACATTAATGATTTTAAAATGACAAAAGAAAACACAGTGTAATTATAAAATCTGATGGTGCTGGAGGTTGGCACCTCTGTCCTAAGTGGTTCCTTGAGGAGCTCCTAAAAGTGACAGACTCCAGTCAGGTGTGGTTCCTGGAACTGAGGACTGGGGCTCTGCTCAGTAGGAGTTTTGGGAGGCCCTGAGTTGAGGCTGTGAGCACCTCACTCAGCTCTTCTCAGTGTGAACTTCTTCAGATCTATCCAGGAGCAGGGGAGAAATAGGAAGCAATCTTGCAGGAGCTTCTTACCGTACAGGTTGAGAAACCACAACACTCAAGTTTTAGCCTTGGTGTTTTTGCTCAGACTTACAGAGTCTACCTTCAAATGTGGTTTAAAATGATAATAATTTCAGAGACAAATTCAAGGCCAGCCAAGGAGGGGCTACACAGGGAAATGGGGGAGAGGGGAGGGGATCAAGGTGAAACCAATTCTGCCTTAGTTTCTGCTTGTTTTCCTCAGCAAACTGCAAAACAAACAAACAAACCCTGTATGTCCTCAAATTCCTTCACTTCAACCCTGGGAAGAAATAACTGCTTGAGTCTGTGGATTTTTCCCAATGAGGAGAAGCTGGGTAATCAAGGAAAACATAGGCTAAGTTCAAAGTCAAAAGAAACTTCTATGGTGCATGTAACTGCGTTTCTCAAAGACACCCATTGTTGTCAGCAATTAAGATGGGATTCCTTCTCTGGCCCAGCTATCTCAGTCAAGTGAGGTAGAGAGCCTAGAGAAAAGGAATTTAGAGAGAATGTTAAGGTGTGTCCAGCCACAGGCAACAGTGGGGTGGACTCAAACAGCGGGTACACCACCCCCTACAAACTCTTCTCCTGACAAGGGTGGTACACCCAAGCGACAACTCTCTTCTCAAACTTTGAAGATTTTAGTCAGTCTCCAGGTTTCTACTCTTGGGAGCCAAACATGGTCTTTATGTGGTAGGAAGGGACACAACACAGCCTACCGCTCACCAAGCCCAGGGAACCAGCAGGGCCCTCCCCATGCTTTTCTTCCTGCCTGGCAGTCAAGGTGCAGGAGGAGGAAGGTGACAGCACCATGTAAAAACTTCTTTCCCAAGTCTCCTGGCCTCTCCCAAGACTAGTGAGGTGCTGTTCAGACCAGGTTCTCCGCTTTGAGGCAACGCTCCCATGTAGTCTAACAAGTCAGGGGCCCTGAATGGACTGTCCCTAAACCAAAGTCCCAAAATGACAGACAGGGCAGTTTGGACCAGTATCCCTCCATCCCTCCTAGTACTAACTGCCCTTTAAAAATTATACTTTTTTCCTTATAGAAAAAGTTGTCAAGGGGCAAAACCCCAAAGAAGGGAGGACTGGGGGCTTAAAACAGGATGGGTGAGGAAAGAAAGCCTGGCTTGTTCCTGTCCCTGCTAACTGCGTGCCACTTTCCAAAAGTTCTTTCCAAGAAAGTTGCCAATTTTGTTTTCCCACTTTACACTTATGTAGTCCCTGGCACTGAAGAGTGGGGTGTAACCTGGTAGGATAACTCTGAAAGTCCAGTCTGGCCAATTTCGCATCCCTAAATCCCACCGAGCAAATGCCAAGCCTGAAAGCCTGCCCTGCCCACCAGCTATCCTTAGGGATAAGCCTGATTAGGTCTCTGCTCATCTTTTCGCCATTGCTTGAGGGGCCCAGGATATCAAGTATATGCCTAGATCTTAGGGCTTTGAGTGTCTTACTCAAATACTCTCTTCCAAACAGGTAGCTCCTCTCCTAGGCACTGAATTACAAGGCTTGTCTATCTGATCAAGAAACCAAAATTCCAAATGCACCCAGTCCTGGAATTGCATTCACCACTGACCCAAACCAGAACACATTCAGGACCTCTGACCCTATACAAACTAAAAGTCCTTGTTTTCTCAATTGCCTGGTCTTAACTACTCACGAAGGGCCCCGGTACATGTCCTCCTCAAGGCCCCGAGATAATAGATGTGCATTCACCCTCTTTCCTGGACAAGAGTACCCCCACACTGCTAGCCTGAGTATCCTGCCACTAATTTACAAAGAAACCTGCTAGGACCTGGTGGACCTCTAGTAAACTGCGGTTCCATATCTGCTTGCGGGGCCCCCCACTATCCTTGGACCGTACCCCCACACTGCAGCGCGATCCTTACCTGCGCTGGGGCCTCGAGGCACCGGGAGAGGGGCTCCCGCGCGGCTCTGTAAGCTATGCAGCACCGGTGTTTCGAAGGGTCCAGCTGGCCAGGCTGGCGTTAGCGGCGCACCCATGTAAGGCGAGTAAGTCGGGTGATGGTGATGATGGTGATGGTACGTCCCGTTCAGGGGCCGCGCCGCAGACAGCGAGCTGTACTGATGCTCCCGGCCGCTCATAGCCGCCAGGCTGCCACCACCGCCACTCACGCTGCCGGCTCCCGCGCTGCCTGCAGCCACATAGGCCCCGGGGTCCCGCGCTGCGCCGTTGGCCATGGGTGGGCTGGGCGAGTAGGGGAAGCGCGCCGAGGCGTGTGCTGTGGCCGAGCCCGCGCTTCCTGGCCCCGCTGCCCCGCTGCCCGCTGCGCTGCCCCCGGCATAAGAGGGGCTTTCGGCGGAGGCCTGGGGCCAGCCCGGGTGAGCACCTGCGCCAGCCGCGTGGTTGCTTGGCCCGCTGCCTGCCCCCTGAAGGTACGGCAGGCCGGGCAGCATGGAACCCACGCGCGTAGTGGGGACGTAGACCGGAGAGCTAGCCGCAGCCGCCGCTGCGGCTGCCGCGGCTGCAGAGTGCACGAATCCGCTGGGCGCGCCATCGTAAGCGGTCGGCCCTTGGCTGGACAGGGCAGCGAGTGTCTGGTACATTTCCTCGGGCTGCTCGGTAGCGAAGGGGCTCAGCTTGGCGCCTCGGCTGGACCACAGCAGCTTGCTGGCGGTCGCGGCCTGGTCGAGATCAGTGAAGAGCAACAAGTCCTCCCAACTCGACAGGGCGCTCCCGGGGCCGGTGACCCCGGGCGCCGAAGGTCCGTGAGCAGCCGCAAAGGGATGCGAGGCGTAGGGGCTGAGCAGCAGAGAGCGGCCCGGTGGTCCCGCCACTGCCTCAGCGTCAAGCTGCGGCGTCCTGCAGTTGCTAGCGCCGCAGGGACCGCGATCCCCGCCGCGGGAGCAGGACGAGGACGAGGAAGAGATCGGGGGAGATGGAGAGGAGGGATCCCGCGCTGGAAAGGCCCCAGAGTCGCCTGCGTCCGCAGCAATGGCCCCGAAACGCTTCGGCAGGCACCAGCCGCCGTCAGTCAAGGCCATCCACTGTCTGGCGCTGCTCCAACCTGACTTTAGCTCCTGAGGTGGGATTGAGGAACAAGACAGGAAAACGGATAAAGTGGGCTTACCAAAATTGGGACAGTCTACCAATATGCCCTTTTCCAGCTTAGGGCATCCTTTAAAGATCCCTCATTTGCCCAGGGTTTGCCGGGCTTAGAAAACGGAAAATGAAATCTGCGTAGCAGCCTCGGGGTTCTCGACGACCAGGGTGTCCTCCGTCACGCAAGACGTCTGTCCCTGAGCCCTCCCAGCCCACCCCTCGACAGCATCCTTCCTCTGCAAGGCGCGCCAGATCCCGGGACAGACCTCGAAGTTGACCGGGGTTTTCCTTCTGTCCCAGCTTGGCTAACTCTGGGATGGCGACATGAAAACATGTCATGTGTGTCACTGTTGTCTTATCCTGCCATCCGATAGGTGACCCTCTCCTGGGCTACCTCAGTGAGAGATTCCCCGCGTGAAAATAGGCAACCTGTCTCCGAAAACGAAACCACCGTTTTTCTCGGAGCTTCCAGGACCTGGCTGACCAGATCCGAAGCGAGCTCCAGAAAAAGCCACCAGCCCAGAGAACACGGGACGCCAGGGCAGGCGTAAGGGCCTGCGAAGTAGTACCGGAAACCCACCGGGCAAAGCCTCACGCCCAGCTGCGTCCAGGTCGACCGACCGCACACCTTAGACCCAGACCGCGTCCCAGCCACCAGCGCGCGCGCCCACGTCGGCCAGGCCAACCCAGGCCCACAGTGTGGTCAGCCCCAGCGCGGGGAAAGGCCAGATGGTTCCGGAATTGGACATAGTAGGGTGGAGCAGAGCGCAGAGAAAAGGAGGGGGAAACACAGGAGAGGAGGGGGTGAGACCGCCCCAGAGCCGAGGCCACCCCTAAGGGGAGAGCAGGAAGAATGACAGGGAGACGAGGAGGGGGTGGGGAGCCAGGCGGGCCTCTACCGGGCGGCTTTTCCAAATCACTTCGGCTCATCAGAGATAACCACACTAAAATTAATGCCCACATATAGACCTGGGCAAGAGGGCAAGAAGTTTCTCTGCCCACTGGACTACCAACTCCCGCCCCTTGGCGCTGAGATAACGCGGAGATAAGGCTGTGGGCAGATAAGCACTGGGAGAGGACCGGGCGGGGGGGGGGGGGGCTGGTCCCCGGTATCCTGGGATCCTGGAGTCCCTTCAGTCCTCAAGGAGCGAGGAAGGGGAACACCCCGGGAGCCGATCGCGACCGGAGGAAGGCGGCAGAGCCGGAGGCCCGAGGGACTGATAGAGTTGGAAGAAAGAGGGGGCGAACAAAAGAGGAAGAGGCGAACCTCGAGTGAGCGACGTGCGTGAAGAACGGCCGCGGCGGAGGGTGCTCGCAGGCGCGGAGTGAGGCTGAGGGCGCCTGCGGGAGAGCGAGTCCAGGGTCTGCGAGTGGCTGCTGGTGAATAAAAAGGAGAGAGGAGGCGCCTCTTACTGCTCTGCCGGAAAACTGCAGCTTGCGTTCCTGATTGGACTCACCGAGCCCTAAACAAACAGCGCTCGCCGAAGGGTGCCAGGCTGTGGGTCGGAACTGCTCTCTATGGGCCGCTGGGTGCGGAGGTGAAGAAGGAGGAGGGATCGAGGGGAGGAGGAAAAAGCGGGTGGGGAGGGGACGGGGAGGGGGAGGGGAGAGCGCAGCCCTAGCAGACAATAAGCGCTAGGCTGCCTGCGGGGCGTGGGCAGAGCAACTAGCCCTGTCCACAGAGTGGGGGCGAGTCCATCCAGGGGCGCCCAGCTCGGGGACACCAAGGGAGGGGCGAAGGCAACAACAGCACGTCTGACCTGGCCTGCGACCCATATTCACCCAGCAGTGAACACACATCCTTACACACGGCAGAAGGGGGAGGGAAACTTGGCACCAGAAGAGCTGGATCTTTGTAGCCCCCCCCCCCCCCCGCACTGACTGCCGCTTCTAACGGAAGGGCACGCCACCTCCTAGGTCAGGGCGCCCCTAAAGTCAGTGGGGAAGGTGCCCAAATGGCCCTCCCACCTATCTCCCACTTCCAAATTAAACCTCTCCTCCTGCACGCAGTTGCTTGTCCGACCTTCAACTTTCCCGACCCCATTTCGGCATGCTCAAGTTGTGAGGACCTTTTGGAATCCAGGGTGTCATCTGGAAAGGATACCCTTGTGCACGCTCCTACCTCGCTCCTACTCTTAAAACATATGCTAAATTCCTGGGAGGTTTTGTAGAGTTCAGGATGACATTCCACCAGCTAACCTTTGGGTTGTAGTGTACAGAAAAGTTAAACCTATTAGGTGCTAGGGACCATCAAGGGATGAAAACCCTAGGGACAGCAGTCTGGTTGTCTCTTTCCCTGGACTTCAAATAACTCGTTGGGAAGGAGCAGGGTACCTTCCGGGGACCCAGAGAAACACCGTTTCTCCACCCCCAAGTCTCACACACACCCCTTGGTCGCTCCCTCCAAATGGTTATCGCAACTGTGTACAAACTGATATGGGCCAAAGACTGGAAAGGAACATTGGCGGGGTTATCAGTGCCGATCTGTCCGCAGCGAGTCGCCTCACCGCACGTCTCAGGCCGCAGCACTGAAATACGCCTTGTTCCTTCGGGCTTACAAACAGCATTTCTAACGACCAGCTGAACACTGGAAGGCTTCGAATTGAACAGGAGGAACTCTATTATAAGAATGGAACTTTATACACACACACCCCAGGTAAAATCAAAGTAAGTGCTTCTTCAGATCTCCATGAAAGCATTTGAGCTGTTTTTATTTCTGTTGTTTTAGTTGCGTTTGATATTTATTTTTGTCATTTTTTCTATTTGGAGAAAGGAGACAGTCTAAGCAGAGCTGAACATGAATACACGGGTGAGCTATAAAATACGATTTTGAAAGGGTGTGAGACCTCCTTGCCAAGGGGTTCTTTCCTTGAACTGTACCTGTGCGCTGGGGCAGGGGGCCCAGAACTTGCTGGGGAGGGGGCTGAAGGACTCCGAATCCAGGAAGTTAGGGAGAATTTCCCGTTTTCATTCCTCATTGTAAATAGCCGTCAAACACTTTAAATTTTAAGCCTGCTACCAAGAAGGTTCATAAACCGTTCGTGTCTAACTGCGTCACTTTTACCACGTTCCTTTTTGCTTCCCCCAGTCACTGTGTTTTCGGCTTGGCTGCCTTTCTGAAAAGCTGAAGATAGAAAACTCTGGAAAGGAGAGGCTAGTGGCTGCGGTAGGATTTAGAGGCTTTAAATTTTAACCAGTGTTCGATCGAAAGTTACTACCACAAGAGACAGATACGGCTCGGCCCAATTCCCACCACAGATTCCAACGGCTTGCTTTGGGTTGTTCGGTAAGTTCTGACCAAATGTTTAAGCGGACTTGGTTCTGCGAAGCTCATTTGTAAGCAGTTCATTAAAGCCTGGACATCGTTTTTTCTTTGAGTATAATTGTTTTGAAATAAGTCTCAAGTTGGCTCTTATAAGCAATTTTTTACAGTTTATATTTGCTAAAAATAATAAATGATTTGGCGTCCTGGCTGTGAGTGGCCTTTAAAACTGAGGTAGCCCGAGCTCCGGCGCGAGCCTCATTCTTGTCAAGGTTTTATTTTATTTTTTATTTTTTACTAGACAGTTCGGGTTATCCTGCGTAAGTTTTCTGGGACAATAGTAAACCCCCCGCACTGATCTGCTTTCCGGAAAAGTAGCTGGCAGCTCAGCCTGGAGAGCTAGCTGACTGGCCCTGGCGCCGCCGGGCCAGAGGTGAGGAGCCGACCCATATTAACAGATTCGACAACGTTCGGGCTCTAGGGGCTCGGAAATTAACCCATAATTTTATTCTGCACACTCTCAATCATTTCAGTAGTGTCCACAAGCAAAGGAGAAAATATATATATATTTTTTCCTCTCGGGGCCACAAAATTCACCTTAAAAATTAAAAACTGTCTTTTTTAAGAGAAATTGGTTAGAGCAACAATTTCTCATGTCAGTTAATGTAAAAAGTAAAACTGTTAAACTTGTTTGATTAACTAAGATAAAAACCTGAGCTGCCTGGAGACTCCAATTTGCTTTTTTTCCCCAACTAACCGACCCTGGTGACAGCACCCCTGAGGCAAGGGCACTTCCCAAAGCCGTCCCCACTGGACTCTGACTGGACGCTCCAAGGAAATGGAAGGCCAGCAGAATCCGGGTGCCCAGGGAAGAGAAGCACGCCAAACCACGACCCCCCCCCCGCCCCTCCCCATCATGTCCCAGATAGCCCCTAGAAGTTTCTTTTTGGTGTTTCTCTGTTTTGTTTTGTTTCTCTTTCTTTTCAATTCTCTTGCCCCTCCCGTCTTCCCTCTGGGGCTTTGCTAATCTTGAACGAAATCGTTCTGCTCGGAACTACTTGGGCCAAAGGAGCAAACCTTCCAGACCGAACCTTATTCCTGCCTCTGAAAGAGGGTTGGCTCTGGGGTGAGACCTGTCCCCTTAGCCTCATTTATTTGGGCCGGGTCACACCACCATTCGCCTTTCAAATCCAGCGGGAAGACAGCAGCCAATTGGGCAGGGGGCGGGGGCTCTGTAGCCGAAACGGAAGGAGTGTTTGGGGACCCCGTGGCGCGCGGCTTCCGGGGGCACCGCAGACCTGGGCCTGGGCACGGGTGACTATACACCTTCGGCCCTGCAAACTCAAGATCATTACCTTGTCATTTCACGAAGCTTCTATCTGCTCCAACGTCGATTCAGAAAGAGGAGGTCTCTCGAATACACATGCAACTTCTGTCTTAAACATGGTTTGAACATTAGATTTAAAAATATTAGGCTGAGGCTGTAAGTCACTGATAAGTTACTTATTGTGCAAAAATTTAAGTTCGATTCCCACGCACTCCGAAAAGAGAGGAATGTATAAAGCCTTATCCGTACCACATTTCTTACTGTCTTGGGGATTCTTTCACCCAACTATGCAGGTCACCTTGGGTCTCCCATTCTCCCCAGCCAGTGTCTTGGTGCAGTTGAGGGGCATGGGCGCTCTCTCTCTCTCTCTCTCTCTCTCTCTCTCTCTCTCTCTCACACACACACACACACACACACACACACTCAGAATGCCAGCAGGGTACTCTTATCTTACGTTTGCCTTTCTCTGTCTCCCTGATGCTTCCCTTCTTTTAACCCCGCTTCTTCCCTTCTTTTATTCTTAATTTCCTGTAAACAAACAAAACTGCTCCAGATCAGTTGGCAGTGGAAGAGCGAAGGTCGCCCCAATTCCGGGTGTCCATTCCCTTCCCACTTGGCTTCAGGCTAATGTAGGTTCCGATGGTGGAAATCAAGCTACACAAGGGACCCTTCCCCACCACCACCACGGCGCGTCCAGCCGCGGGTGCGGTGACCCCGGCGGGCCGGCCGGCCGCTGCCAGCTCACACCGAGGTGAGTTCTGGGCTGCCCAAAAGGTCACTGCAGTTGCAGTTCTCTCTCTCTCTCTCTCTCTCTCTCTCTCTCTCTCTCTCTCTCTCTCTCTCTCTCTCTCTCTCTCTCTCTCTCTCTCTCCCCCCCCACCACTGTTTACTTGACTTAATGTACTTCTTACGCGGCAGTAAGTCGTGTTGGCGATAAGTGGGGGAGCCAGGGAGGGTCGCGCCGTAAAAGCCCCATGCTGGGAGCCCGCAGCCCAAGCTCAACCATTAACCTTTTTACTTTCTTCTTCCCTTATCTGGGCCACCCAATGACCGACGAAAGATGTTCCCTCCCCAAGTCTCCCATTGCCTCTTTAAACCAAATGAATTTAGCTGTTAAGGGCCAAGAAGTCTGACAAAAGATCGAAAGGTGTCTCTCTGGGATCGCTTTAAAAAGCTAAGAAGCTGGCGGCTCTGGAATCCCGATAAAGAAATTCCACGCCGGCGCCGGCCTCCCTCCTCAGCCAGCTTGCATCCTACACTTTGAGATCATGACCCGTGGCTACAATCGAGGCAACGTCTAGGGTTCCAGGCCTGGGGATGCTAGGCCTTGGGAGGGGGCACTGAGGTCCCTGGCGCAGTGGGACCTAAAACATTCCTAAGCTTTCAGAAAAACGAAGGCCAAGGAAACCCAAAGTAGCATTTAAATTTGCTTCCCCAACCCCTTTTCCAAAATTCCCTCATTAAGTATGGCAGGCTGGCATCGAACTCATGATCCTTAAGCCTCAAGCCTGTGGAATATTAGAATTACAAATATAGCCTTGTCCTGCTGGGGTTTTTTAAATTATTTTTCTAGTAATCAATAATAAAGACAAAACCCAATCATGCCTGTCTGCCTTCCCCCATGGTTCATTTTAGGAGCAGAGAAGCACTCCTCATTTCTGGTCCCCTGGTAGAAGTGGTGGTGGATCTGTACCCTGGAATTGAACCCAGGAAGGATATAGATTCCCCAAGGTTGGTTTGATCAAATGCAGTATTTAGAGTCATGATTAATTATAGCTACTTGGAACCCAGGGCTATGTGCTAGCCAAAGCTGCCTCTCTCTCCCTCTCAAAGGGTGAAACCTTTTATTGGGGTGTACTGGGGTGCTATGTCTTTTTTTTTTCCTATCCTTTCTAAATATTTACCTTCCCAGGCACCCTCTTTATGGTGTTTACCCTAAACTCTAGCCCTAACTCTGAAAAGAAAGAAATCTCTAACCCTAAATCTGAAGAGGAAGAAAAGAAAAGTTCTGCTCCCAAGAAAGAGACAAATTTCCAGTTCCATGGCATGAGCTAGACCTGAGATCTCCTCGGATGCAGCAGCAGCATCGTGATCCTGCAGGTCCTGTGAATCCTGAGGTCAGAGGCCAGTGCCCCAACAGACGACCTGTGTCTGCTTGGAGCCCTTCCCCCACTCTTGAGTGGCTTTGCCCTTTTATTTTATTCCATTTCATTTCATTTTTCAAGGCTAGGAAGAGATTGATAAAGAGAAGTAGAAAAAGAGAAAAAAGAAAAAATGAAGTTTTCAGAGATCTGCTAAGTTATAAATGCCATCCTTGAGTCAGTGAGGGGGAATGACCAAGAAAAGCTACTACCTCTCTATTCAACTATGTTGCAAATATGCAGAGAATTAGGAAAAAGGGGTTTGTCTACCACTGCACAGCCCTCCAGCTTCTTGTCACTAGGCAACAGAGCATGTCCTGAGTATACACTGCAGGGAGAAGAAATGGAAGAGGCAGGTCCAAGCTCAAAAGCTGGAAGGTTGGCACCTCTATAGAGACAAACAACTTTTTCTTTTTCTGAAAGGTCACTCAGATTGCAGTCACCCTCCAGTCCTCAAACTAAATTTGGAAAGCTGCAAATTCTTCCAGCTCATATAATTAGGGAATTTCTAAGAGCCCAGGATTTGGAGCTACCTCTACTGGACCAGATCCTAATACTTGCCAGCATCTATACTCTGTGTGAGGAAGACAAGTCACCCAAATTCTCCATTCTACTTTCCTCTTCTGTAAAATTAAACCTCAAAGACCCAGCAGGGTGTGCTGACTATGTCTATCCACTGTGCTCAAGCACTATATAATTCTCAGCCAAGGGTACACTGTAAGACCTTGTCTCAAAAAAAAAAAAAAAAAAAAAAAAAAAAAAAAAAAAAAGGAAGAGGGAGGGGGGGAAGGAAAAAAAAAAAAAAAAAAAAAAAAAAAAAAAAAAAAAAAAAAAAAAAAAAAAAAAAAAAAAAAAAAAAAAAAAAAAAAAAAAAAAAAAAAAAAAAAAAAAAAAAAAAAAAAAAAGGTAGAGGAGGAGGTGGAGGAGGAAGGCTCACAGGACAAAGGCATTTGCTGACCAGATAAACTGGTGATCTGACTTTCATTGGTTCAATACTCAGCTCCCACAACGTCCCACACACACACATTCACTTACATATTGTGATGTGTGTGTGGGCACATATACACACAAATGCAATTTAAAAAATTAAAGAAAAAATAAAAATAAGAGAAGGAAGAAAAAAAGAGGGGAAGAAGGAAGGAGACAGAGGGAAGAAATTCCTTTGGAGATCATTGCAAAGACTAAAAGCTTTGGTAGCAATGCTAATAAATTGCATGAATTGTTAGTAACACCCTCACATATACTGCACCAAATTTCAGCTTCATATGTGACCTAACTGCCCCTGCACTAAATGAATCCCCAGGAAAGCACCCCTATTTGACTTTGGGAGCTGCTTTGGGATCTCGCTGTCCCAGCACCGGGACCTTTATTTATTGCATTATGGTGGGGAAGAGGGTGAGGGGCGAGACAAACATGGGTCCTTTGCTGGGCTTTGGTGCCTTTGAAGAGGAGACATTTCCCTGCAAATGCCAGCAGCAGGCTCCCACATCCTCTGCAGGACAAAGATAGCAATCTTGAGGCTTCTCAGCAGAGACCAGAGACCGCCAGTCCCTGCACCACAGCGCTCCCAGAAACTCGTCTCTGGAGACAGAAGGGACTTAGACTTAGGAAAGGCAAATGTGGTTGGTACAGAGAAAGTCGCTTTGTACCCTTCAGTTTAATTAGGAGATTTATCCCACTTTAATTTTTTATTGTTTTTTGGGCTTCTTTTTCCCCCTCCCACCTTGCCCAGTCTCCTTTTTTTCTTAATTTAGTGCTGGAGATGGAACCCAGGGCCTCATGCATGCTAGTCACATGCTAAGGCTGAGCTGCACCAGTCACAGGGGCACATTATCCATCACTGGCCACTCTAGACATCTTCAGCCTTTTTTTTTTCTTTTTTTTTTTTTCCTGGTGCTTCTCTTCTTCCTTTTTCAACTGTGTGTTCTAAAACAAGCTCCAACCCTCAACAAAGCATACTATTCTCTAGATAAGACACAGTGAAAAGATGCATCCTTCACAAGGCACATTCACAGTGGATGTGAAAGTCGTCATCTTCTCTCAGCTGGCTCTTGGCCCCATTTAGGCCCAGACACTGTTTTCTTCTGGTCTCCCACAGTCCTGATTGTCTCCGTTTGATTTACTGGGTGCTGTCATTTCTCCACTCTTTACTTTCACAATCACACATTCAAACCTGATAAAGTTCAAGACCCTGAGTGCTTGCAGCTCCCCAAGATTGACAGTCCTCCTGCCCTCCACCCCAGCCAGCCAGCTGAGGCTGATTGAATCCTCATGCACAGAAGCCTCAGGGATCAGAAGAGGCAGCTAGCCTAAGAGGGCCAGGGAATGCCAGTGTCCCCCTGCCACCTCAGTTCAACTGTGGGTAAGGAAGTGAAAGACCTGAGCCTGCCACATGCAGAACTGGCTAAGACGGGATGCAGAATCCTAGGCAGCTGGAGGCGGAGCTGGATTTCCTAACCCTGATAACAGCAATGAAACCAAGGTCAAGACACTTAACCTCAAGGTGCCTCAGTTGCTTCATCCATAAAATGGTAAAAATATTGCTTAGCACAAACATTCATCACAGACTAATGACCAGGGTCCGACCTGTACTTGCCTTCTTTTAGGCTCCATGGAAACAGCATGTGTATATCTGGCCTGGCTCTTTGGGTTTTGTCAGGTTCAATACAAGTTTAGACGTTAATCTAAATACAACACTAGTGGGTTAAACAACAGAATGATTCATTTCCAAAGACTGAACAGTTAACTTAAGACTCAAGTTCCCAAGTCACTAAAATGTCTTTTAAAGATGTGTTCCAAATATTTTATTCTTCCCATGAATATAAGGGAGCAAAAAATCAAAGAACATAGATTATCACCAAGGATGAAAACCCTTTATTCTCAGTGTGGGTACTGTGAAAGTGTTGTAGTTACTCATTTATTTATTGCCCATATCAACATTTTTCATTTACTTTAAAATATCAGAATTTCCCAGGGCCTCATGCATGCTAGGCACATGCTAAGGCTGAGCTGCACCAGTCACGGGGCACATTATCCATCACTGGCCACTCTAGACATCTTCAGCCTTGTTTTCTTTCTGGTCCTTCTCTTCCTCCTCCTTTCACTGTGGGTTCTAAAACAAGCTCCAGCCCTCAACAAAGTATACTATTCTCTAGATAAGAGAGAGCAGCCCAGTGGCAGAGATCACATCTAGCACACTTGAGCACCACAAACCAGCCAAGCAATCATCCAACATCTAGCTAACAGAAGTAAAGCAGTCTAGGTGGCGATGACTAAAGCAAGCAGAGCTAGGGCCAACAGAGGAAAGAAGGATGTTCCTGTACTGACAGATAGTTCTGGGGCCCCAAAGAGCTCAAACAACCCAAAAGGTTTTCAGTCTTTCTAAACAAGACAATGTCTGCCAACGTGTTGTGAGAAAGCCCTTCAACAAAGAAAGTTAGAGACCCAGGATCAAAGTTCCCAAGATTGAGAGACTTGTTATTCCAGGGTCCTGACACACAGAAACTCCAAAGAGAATCTAAAAAAAGAGGAAGAGGCCAAATAACATGACAAACTTTTGGCTAAGAGAATACAGGAAGCTCCCCCCCCCCAAAAAAAAATTGCCATAAGGAATTGCCAAAAAAGGATGACTACGAGATGCCACTGTCCTCACTGGGAGTTTCAGCTTCCAAGTCTGAGCCCAGGGAAAAATGAGAAATAATAGAACCTTGGGGGAGGGGAGCTGGATGGTGGTGGCACGCCTTTAATCCCAGCATTTGGGGGGGCAGAGGCAGGTAGATCTTTGTGAATTCAAGGCCAGTTTGGCCTACAGAGTTGCAGGACAGCCATAGCAGTTACACAGAGAAACCCTGTCTCAAAAAACCAAAAGTTGTCATATACTTGTAATCCCAAAATTCAAGAAGCAGAAGCAGGAGGATGACTGCAAGTCTGTGGCCAGCTAGCTTTTCATAGGGAGTGCTAGGATTACCAGTAAGACCATTTGTCAGAACAATGGAGAAGCTGCTGTTCCCAGGCTATGAACTTTGAAAGGTATAATTTGTCCCTCTCTCACATCTGAAAGAGAAGTAAATAATAACGAAGGACAACTGTGCTGATTCTATTGATTAAGCATGGCTGTCAGCTACCCTGTTGACAAAGTACTTTTATCTGAGAATGAGGATGGCAACCTATAAACCCCGCACTTAGGAGGGAGACAGCTTATCATACAAGTAGAGGCCAGCCATAACAATGTGAGAACCTGTCTTAAAACCATGGAAAACCGAGGCAGGGCACGGTTGTGCACATCACTAATCCCAACCCTTGGGAGGCAGAGGCAGGAGGATCTCTGTGGGTTTCAGACTGATGCATTGATCAACATAGTTCTAGAACTATGTAATAAGACCCTATCAACAAAATAAAACAAGGAAAATGAAAACCAGGACTGGAAATGTAGCTCTGCAGTTGAGAAGAGCACTGACTTACCCAGAGAGGACCCAGTTTTGGTTTCCAGAATCCATATGATGGCTCACAGTCATCTGTGACTGCAGTTCCAAGAGACTCAATATCCTCTGCTGGCCTCTGTGGGCACTTTATGCATATGCTGTGTAGTGCATAGACATACAATGCATAGAAAATAAAAATAAATAAATCTCTAAAAGGAAAGAAAGGAAATCAAAACAAAACCAGAAGGTACTGTTTTCTTTTCCCTCCCTCTTTAGTCAGAAGACACATTTGTAAACTATCTTTATGACGACCATGCTGGCTGGTCCATGCAGGAGTACTGAAGATAGTTAGAAGCTGACTTCTGCTACATCCTCAGTCATATTACTACTCTGTTTATGGTACTACAAGCTAAAGGCATGTAATTACCCAACAAAAACAGTATGTTACATCATTTATGAAGACTATCCCTAGCAGCACCTCTCTCTCTCTCTCTCTCTCTCTCTCTCTCTCTCTCTCTCTCTCTCTCTCTGTTTTTTAAAAAACACAGTTTCTCTGACTGTCCTTGATCTCAATCTATAGACCAGACTGGCTTCAGCCTCAAAGGTCCCCTGCCTCAGCCTTGGGAGTGCTGGAATTAAAGGCCTGCCCACTCCCACCTTCAGAGTTCATATGTCAAGTTTGTCATGTACCAAGCAGCTATAGAAATGGCTGAGTGAATAGAAAGGATCCTATGTGAACCAGCACCTGAGGGTGATAATGCTCATAGCAACCAACATGAAGGCTCAAAGTCTGCAGTCATGAGTTCAAATCCCACAGACACAAATGCATAAGTGCACTCTTATGCAAAGTTTTTACTTCAACGCTTCTCAATGTCTTTATCTGTACAAACATGATCAGGAAAGTCTTCTGTACCTGGTCCACTGTTTGAACTGTTTTGAAAGAAAAATGATTTTAGGCTACTTATCCAGGGTAGAAGAGAGGAGAAGGGATCTCAAGGGCTCAGAGACCTGAGAGAGAGAAGTTAATCAAAGCCGTAAAGGGAAGACCTGAACCCTGAAGAGATGAGATGTAGCCTACTGGGGATCAAAAAGGCCACCAAAAGCCTGCCTGTGCTGATGGAGTCTAAGCAGGAACGTCAGAGGCTAACCTGGACTGTATAACAAACAAAACCAAGTGTCCTTGTTCAGTGGGCGGGCAAGTAAAAGTGGCTGCTACCTAACTGAATTATTAGTTCTTGTTGTCTGAGGCAACAGAACTAATTGAATGAAGGCAAATCAGTAAATGCATATATATTATATGATGTATTAGATTGACTTACAGGATGTGGTCCAAGTAGTCCAACGATGATGTGTCACACTGGAGAGGCTGAGAACCTGGTACTAGTCCACCACACTAGATGTCTCCACAGTCCCAATCTGGCACCCGAGACATGGAGGATTACTGGAGGATTTCTGGAGAATTTCTGGTCCTAGGTGTATATTGGCCAAAACAACAACAGCAGCAACAACAAAATAGCTCTAATATCAGCAAAAGAATGCAGTAGGAACAAGAGATGGACTTTCCAGGAGTGGAGCCCTTTGCTCACTTCCTTTTTCCAGGACTGAGACTGCCCACTTTCAGTTTTGGTTTTGTTTGTTTCAGGACAGGATTTCTCTGTGTGGCCCTGGCTGTCCTGGAACACTCCATATACTAGGCTAGCCTTGAACTTAGAAATCTAGCTAAATGCTGAGATTAAAGGTGTGTGTCATCACACCTTGCTGATACTACCCGCTTTTAAGATAAATCTTCCTGCTTTAAATGATCAGATTAAGAAATTCTTTCCCAAGAGTGCCCCTAGGCTTGTATTTCAGTCAAGTCCAGACCTAGTCAAGCTGACAAAGGAGGCCTGAGTTCCACCCAGAGACCATCACAGCAGGACAGAGGACAAGCTGTGCCCTGACCTCCACAAACCATCTCGGAGCATGTCTGAGAGCGACAAGTGCCAATGCACATTCACACTCACAGTAAATGTGCTGGATTCTGAGCTGCTCTGAGCAGGTGTGGCAGCACATCTCAAGTGATTTCAGACCTTGGTAGGATTTGTGAGGTGGACACAGGAGGATCAGTTTTAAAGCATTCTTGGTCACACACTGAATTTGAGGCCAACCTAATATATATATGAAACTAATCAATAAATCAATCAGTAAAGGCAGTGAGGTTTCTAAACTCCGATGTATCATCAGCAGGTTGTTTCACTATAAAATTTATTATACTGTTTAGCCATGGTGGCACCCACTTTTAGCACTCTGGTGGCAGAATCTGGCAGATCTGTATGAGAGCATAGTCTACATGATAAATTCCAAGCAACATAATGAGACTACGTCTCAAAAAGGAAAAACAAACAAACTATACTAACCTGTGTTCTTTCAGATAAACAACTGTCAACTGAGAAGAAAAAATTATCAAATCTCTAATCTGTTGACTAGAAAATTTACCTTAAAAGATGAAACCTTGAACACGAACAAATATACCAATGAGAGCCAAGACATAGCTGGGTCTCCAAAAGCCATTATAATGAGATTTGGGACACTAAAGTGAAGCCCCCAAACAGTGACATTAGAATGTAAAGCTAGAATTTAGGCTAAATAATGCTAAGGTGGTTGTTTTCTTCTGATCAAGGATTTCCCCAGATTCCAGGTTAGGAGTCTGACACCTAGTAAGCACATGCTTATGAATGAATGTCACAATAAGACATATGGAGTTCCCCACCCTGTGGGTTTGCACTTCCCTCATACCGAGACATTGTATTACCATCCTCCCAGAGATGCCATCACAGGGGTGTCTCTGGGAATCTAACTCTCAAACTCATATGTGGTAACATATACTTAATAAAATCAGCCTGGAATATAAGAGAACAGAATCACCCACTGTCAAGCCATGGAAGGTCAGAGAGTGGTGATCCATGCCTTTAATTCCATCACTCAGGAGACAGAGATCTTTCTGGATTTTTGTGAGTGCAAGGCCTGACAGTGAAGCAGTGGTGGAACATGTACTTGGGAGGCAGAGACAAGAGGATCTCTGTGAGTTTGAAGCCAGCCTGGTCTACAAGGAAGTTTCAGGACAACCAGGACTGTTACACAGAAAACCCTGTCTCCAAAAGCAAAACAAAAACAAAAACAAAAAAAGATGGCTCTGTTCTCTGATATTCCAGACTGATTTTATTAAATATGCAATATATCAGCACATTCCTAAGTTTGATGGTGGGTGGTGAGGTCTTTGAAATTTAGGTCAGATGAACTCATGGGAGCAGGGTTCCAAGAAGGCATTATTGAAGAGAAAGAGACCCAAACTAGCAAGCTAGCACCCTATACAGGTTATAATACAGAAAGTGGGCCTTCCTTCGATGCCAGCATTATGCCCTAGACTTTCTAGCTTCCAAATAAACATGTATTCCTTATAAATTCTCTAGTCTTGGCATCTAGTTTTAGCAACAGACTAAGACAGCCAGTAACACACACAAGTTAGCAAACAATGTAATAAAATGTTTTGTTTTTTTTTTTTAAAAGAACAAACCGGACTAAGATATCATCCTGTTTCTGCTTCTCACCTTGGTTTTTTAACCTAGTGTGGCCTGAAATCTGATAACTAGCCTAGGATGGCTTTGAACATATTCTTCTAACTCAGCCTTCTGAGTAGTGGGATTATGTCTACATGGGTTTATTGCCAAAAGCAAGGCTTATGGAGGAAGGGAAAGAGAGAAGGGTGCAGAGACGAGGTGTGGTAGCTAATCTTAGCTGTTGTCAATCAGGCGCACATGGAAAAAGGGACCCTTGATTAAAGGCCTGTGTCCATCACATTGGCCTGTGGCCTTGTTAAGACTGATGTGGGCATGCCATTCCTGGTCAGGTAGTCCAGAGCTATGTAAGAAAGCAGGCTGAGGAGCTAGAGCAAGGCAGCCTTCCTTCCATGGTCCCTGCTTCAGTTCCTGCCCTGCCTTCCCTTGAGAATGGACTATAACCTGGAAACAGAGTACCCACCCAACCTGGTTTGCTGTTGTTGTGGTTCTGTTTGTTTTGTCATGATGTTTATCACAGTAACAGAAACAGAACTGGAATAAAAGGTCTGGCAGTTCAGTCCTGGCTGGTCTTAAACTTTCTATGTGGGCCAGACTGGCCTAAAATTGGAGGTAATCCTACTGCCTCAGATGTTAAAGAGCTAACTAAGAGTACAGGGATATGCTATTACACCTTGCTCTGCGTATGTATGTATGTATGTATGTATGTATGTATGTATGTATGTATTAGTATATATGAGAAGGGAGGAGGAGAAACAATTAGCTAGAGAGAAGAATTTCTGGATGGTTCTGTTTCCACCTCCTACTCACCATAGAAGTGCCACTCATGAACTTGGATCATCCAGCTTGTGTGACCAGTGAGTTTACCTTCTGAGTTGTCTCTCTGGCCCCTGTTGTTTCTTTTTGTTTTACTTGTTGGTTGTGCATACACAATCTCATGAGCTTCACTGTCCCAGAGAAGCTATGAAAATTGTCTAAGGTCATCTGCTAACTCAATGACAGCAGTGGATCCAAACACAAATGTCTAGGTCCAGGGCCTGAACCTTGCCAGGCTTCTTTTTACATCTTTTTCTTTAGTTTTTTCAGACAGGGGCTAACTAGATTGCCTACTTTCTGCTCAGTAGTAGGAACTGAATTTGTTCAGTAGTAGGCATTGTAAGTGCAAAGCAAGAGTGCTGAGTTCTATCCAGAACTTGTCACATTGTTCATGCCTAAGACTTTTGGTCTTGCTATTGTTTTGAGACAAGATCTTATGTTACTGGCCTGGAGCTTGCTCTGTAGACCAAGCTGGCCTCAACTTATAGAGATCTGCCTGTTTCTGCCTTCCATGTGCTGGGATTATAGGCCTGTGCCACCATATCCAGCCACCTAAGACTTTCAAAGGCCTATTATGTTCTCCTATCCCCTTAGCAACTAAAACCAGTTCAGAAGTCTTAGTCAAGCTGGGCTTTTTTACTGGGGTACATGTGGTAGTATAAGCTTTAGGTGTCTACCCTCTTTGGCAAAGGCAGGCAGATTTCTGAATTCAAGGTCAGTCAGTGCTACACAGTGAGTTCCAGGCCAGTTAGGACTACAGAGTGAAACTTCACATACAACCTCTCCCCCCCCCCCCAAAAAAGAATAATTTGGACCTTTAATGCAAAGTGATAAGAACCTGTGGGGACCAACCTTCCAGACCAGGGCTAGAACACGTCCTCACAAGGAATATGCTCTGAGATTACTTTACTACTTGCTCAGTTTTGTACAATTGCTCATATAATTTAAAATTGTTCCTTTATAATAAATACAGTTGTTTTCATTCTTGAGCATATCGGCTTGTCCCAGTCACTCAGAATGTTGATTCTGATTGTTATGGGGCCCTCTTCAGATACTTTCTGATATATTTGTTGGTGATTTTCTAACAAAACATATGTCTATATTCTAGTACTTGGGAGACTGAGGCAGAAGGATGGCCACAAATGGGAAGTCAGCTTGGGTGATAGCAAGATCCTGTAAAAAGAAATAAAAATTAACCAACTCCTCCAGGCTGGTGAGTTGTTATGCTAGGTAAGGTGCCCGGCACCAGGGTTGATGGCCTGAGTCAATCTCCAGGACTTACCTGACAGAAGAAGAGAACTGAATGTCAAAAGTTGTCCTATCCTGGGGAAAACCAAAAACCAATGTTCTTCACAATGAACACAGCAATAAAATGATTTCTAATAACACTTTGCTGTATTATAGATCCCTACCTTCCTCAGCCATCATCAGAGAAGCTTCCTCCAGTAGAAGATGGGAATAAATACAGATACCCATAGCCAGACAATATGCAGAAACAGAGACCTTGGAACATCCAGTCCTAAATCCTGTCCCTCCAGGGCTCATGGAACCTTCCCCAAGAGGAGGGTGAAGTGAAAGAGCCAGAGGGGATGGAGGACACCAGGAGTATACACAGCAGGATCTACACACATGAACTCATAGACTGAGGAGGCATGCACAGGGCCTGCAGGAGTCTGCAGCAGATGGGACCCTAGAGCTGGAAGGAGAAATGGACACATGATCCCATCCCTAATCCAGATGCTACCTTCAACTGATAATCACTTGAAAATGAAAAATTAGTTTTCTCCAAAGGAGTCTCACTGGGAAACAAATCATTCTTAGGCTGCATGCCCTGCAGTAGCTGAACCAGGAAACAAACTCAGAGGAGTTTGCATGTCTCATAATTTTGTATAGGGGTATTTTTTTTCTTTTTCACCACACAGGTCTTTTGCATACATATTACTGCTTCCAGTTTTGTGTTTGTTCTGTTGTTGCTATTTTTTGAGACAGAGTTTCTCTGTGTAGCTCTGGCTGTTTTGGAACTAGCTTTGTAGACCAGGCTGGGCTTGAACTCACAGATATCTGCTTGCCTCTGCCTTTTAAGTGCTAGAATTAAAGGTGTGTACCACAGTGCTTGACTAAAAACAAACAAACAAAAACCCTATTTTTCATAAAAGAAAAAAGGAAAAAGGAAGTTGCCCCATGACTTCCCACTCAGCTGAATACTCATAAATAAATAAATAGTTAAGACCCTCCAAAAGCTACATATGTTTATTTGCAGAGCATTGTGCATTTATGCATACAAATACTCTGTGCTGCTGCTTACTCTTGACAGGCAACTTGATTGGATTTAAAATCACCATAGAAATGCACATCTGTAAGGGTGCTTCCAGAAAGGACAGCTGCATGTGGGCTGCATCATCCTGTGGGCTGAGGTCCTAAATTGAACAAAGGGGTGACCAGAAGGTGAGCCTAGTAGTCTTTCTTGAGTTAGAAAGCAATGTGAGCTACCTCAGGCTACCTCCACTCCTGCCTGTGACCAACAGCTCCTTTCCTGCTGCAATAGATGGTATTTTCAAACCTTGTAGGAGCTGTCTTGCATCAGGTATTTTGTCCTGGCAAAGAGAATGGTAACTTACCACTGCTATCCATTCTGTAAACTTCCTGCAAACCAAACCTATCTAGCATGAACACAGTTTCTAGAAGAAACAGATTAGGTTTGTCTTTATTACCTGCTTTTCTCAGTGTTTTCAAAATTTTGTTGGTGTTTGGGGTCAGGGTCTCAGATAACCCTACTGCTGGCTGCCACTGGCCTAGAACGTGCTGGAACTCCTGACCAGCTTCCCCTAAGTCTTGGGATGACAGTCAAGCAGACATCATCACCCCTGGCTGAGTCTGACTCCCTCCCTGTTCTGTGTCCTCCCTCTTCCTTCTCCTTTAGGTTACAGAGTGGGGTTTGCTTGCTTTCATTTTTGTTTTGTTTTGTTTTTAGCTCCGGCTGACATCAAATTCACTGCATAATAATGGGTCAATTATTCTGATCCTCCTGCCTCAATTTCCCAAGTGCTGGGATCATAACCATGTGTACCTAGAAAAATTAGGTTTCTTTATAAGCCTCAAATTGTTCTAATTTGGCAACTTTTGTCAAGTCTTGTTTTACACTTATTTCAGAATAAAGACACTTTATTTCCTAAGAATGTTGTAAGGCTCATCATAGTCTTCTTGCACTAAGAAATACTAGGCAAATCACAAAGACAAAAGCACAAAAATATGGCAGTACTGTGGAAACTCAAAAGGCTGCTTATTTTCAATATGGAACCTGAAACCAGAAGGCAACCGGCCTCTGCCGTGATGTGCAAGGCAGCAACTCTCCGCAAGTGTCTGACAGTGGTGGAAGAGAGCTGGGTAGATAAGCATGGCATGAAGAGGATTTGCAAATGTGGGGCTCACACATTAGAGGGATGTGTTAGCTGAAGCATTGGGTCTGCATTAGACTGTGTGATACAAAACCCTCTGATTTAAAAGTAAGAAATGCTTTTTACTTCCAAAAGGCTATTCTCACATTGACAAATGTGCCAGTAATTTTAGATATAAAAAGGTTTTCCTGGATACCCAGAGTTAGAAGGATCCATGGTGGTAACAGCAGCAAACACTTGCTGTATGTCTTAGTTAGGGTGTCTATTGCTGTGTAGAGATACCATGACCATTGTGACTCTTATAAGGAAAACATTGAATTGGGGTGGCTTACATTTTCAGAGGTTTAGTCCAGTATCATCATGGTGTGACATGATGGCAAGCAGGCAGACATGGTGCTGGAGAAGTAGTCATGTATCCCACATCTTGACTCACGGGCAATAGGAGGTGGTCTGAGACACTGGGTCTGAGACATACTTGAGCATGGATGAGACCTGGAAGTGAACCACAACAGAATGACACACTTCCACCAGGACCATACCTCCCAATAGTGTCATTCCCTATGAGCTTATGGGGGAGTTACATTCCAAACACCACACCATAAACCAAGCTCTTTGAATATTATCTCATTGTTACTCTATTCTCTCGATGGTCCTGTGAGTTCTGTAAGTTAGGTTCTGTTATTATCCATCTGAGAAGAAAACTGAGGCCTGCAAACTTGGGAACCTTGGCCCAAGGATGGTCACAATAACCTTCCAGCCAAGTCCCAGGCAGCCCAGCCCAGCAGGCAATTTCTTTACCATCCTGCCTGTTTCATGGATAAGGAGTTAGAAACAGGAGACCAACAACCTATTGAGAGCCAATCCACACATGGGGCAAGTCTTAAAAAGACAACCAAGTCATCAGTACTGTGTCTGTTAACTCCCCAACTGTGAAAGACATCCAACATGTCCCATCTATCTTTTCCTTTACCCTGCCAGCACACATAATACACTTTATACTTGGGGGATGAGCTGATAAGGAAGAATTTAGGTAGGATTCTAAGCTAAAAACATGAATTCTGTGGTCATTCATAATACAATTCACAATACATATAATGATCTCCTTATACAACTTTTAAAATTTAAAGTTGTTGGGGGTTGGGCAGGAAAGATGGCTCACTGTTTAAGAACACTTGTTTTTCCAGAGGACCTGAGTTCAGATCCCAGAATCCACATTAGGCAGCTCACAATCACCTGTACCTCTATCTTCCATGGATCTAACACTCTCTTATGGCCACTGTAGACACACATCTTTCCTGTAAACAAAATAAAGTAAAATAAATAATTTATCACACACCAACAGCACCTCCTCCTGTGATCCCAGCACTCCTGAGAGGGCTAAAGGCAGGAGGACACTGAAAGTGCAGAGCCAGTGTGGGCTAAGAGTGAGTTCTGGGGCCAGCCAGAACCACACACTCTGTACTTGAAGCACACAATGAAAGCACCTTCCATTTCCTCTGCTGGACACAGGGTACAGCCCTCTTCTGTTTTCAGCTTCTTAATGTTAAGGAGTCAGTTTCAAGAGCAAGTTCCCAGAACCCTTAATCCATGTGAATGTCCATAAGAAATGTGGGATTAAAAACTGAAATCATTTTTATAGGGCTGGGGATAATGAGTGGCTCAGCTGTAAAGAAAGCAAACTGGGGCAGGGCTGGGAGGAGAGGAAGAAGGGAAAATCATGGTTAGGATGAAATGTTCGGGAGGAAATAAAGAAGGAAGGGAGGAAGGAAGAGGAGGGAAGGGAAAGAGAACATACTGCTCTTCCACAGGACCCAAGTTTGTTTCCCAACACCCACATCAGATAGCTCTCAACCATTTGTAACTCCAGCTTCAGGGATCTGATGCCTCTGACCTCCAAGAACATCCATGCTCATGTCAGCGGGCACACACACGCAAACCACGCCACAAAAAATTAAATAAAATAAATCTTTAAAATGAGGCCAACTTAGAAACTTGAAACAAAATATACCTAGTAGGGGAAAAGAGCAATGTCCTTTGCTGTGCATTAGGTATAACATAGGAAACAGGATAGGCCTTTCGAAACAAGCGAGGATGAGGTCACTCGGCAGAAGGAAAGAGCAAGTGCAGAAAAGGTCACCCTGAAGAGCTCATTCAAATACTTTCTTTCAGTTTTGCTGAAGTCAGCTTAGGACCGGCATTGCTATGTTTCCCGTTGTTTTGTTTGGGGTAGTCCAGATTTCTCCTCATATAAGAGAAGCATTCCCTGTGAGAGTCAGCAATTTATCCAAGGGAAGCCGTTCATCATGTGCAGCAGCAATCCTCCTTTCTGGGAAGTCTTTAAATACAGGGAGAACTGGGCAGGACCTGCCGAGGAAGCTGGGCTCACACACTCTTAAACAGCAAGGAAGAGAGCCTCACCTAATATTGTGGAAAGCTGGGCTGGGGCTTCATTCTTGGAATCTAGCACTTTGGGTGGAGGCAGGGGAATTAGGAGTTAAAGATCATCTTTAGCTACACAGTACATTTGGCTAGCCAGGGCTGTGTGAGAGCCTGCCTCAAAAAAACAAACAAAACAAAAAGGTGAAAACTGGGTATAGTGGCTCACAAATTTAATCCCAGTCGTTGGGAAGCAGAGGCAGGCAGATCTCTGTGAGTTCAAGGCCAGTCTGATCTACAAAGCAAGTTCCAGGACAGCTAGTACTCCACTGCAAAACCCTGTCTCAAATAACAAACAAGAAAAGAACTGTATGGGAATCTTTTGAATAATGATACACAGAGAAAGACCTAAGCAAATCTAAAACATGGGACAGACTGTCTAGCTACCTGCTTCATACTCTGCTGTGTAAGATCCCCTCAGATCTCACTGTTCCCTGCCCTGACACAGAGCTGCCAGCTGTTGGAGGCTGACACTTTCAGGAAGCAGTGGTACATGGAGAGCTGTGTAGCAGTGATCTGTGGGATTCCAGAGTGGTTGGTAGAATTCAGGCTTTTGGAGGTCGACTGAAAGAGTTTGGGAGATAGTCCTTTTGAAGCATCCAGATCCCTCAAGAATAAGCAAGTACTGTCAGGCCTTAGGGAAACCAGGTTGTAATAAATGAAGACTGCTTACTAGATCACTTTGAAAAGGTAATACTTTTAGTACAGCTTTGAAAATTCTACATGTGTATGCTCTGTATTTTTATCTTATCTTCCACCTAAAACTCCCTCCAATCCCCCATCTCTGAAGCCTGTCTTCTTTCTAATTTGATGGGTGGTGACGGTGATTAGCCCCTGGAAGCAGTTAGTACAGACCATGTAGAAATGGATAGATCACTTGTTTTTCTAATGTATAATTTAAAATTGAACCAAAATTATTACAAAACACTGTTTCATTTTTCAAAGCATCTAAATCAGACACATATTTCTACTCTTAGAAGAAGCTCCTGCTTCATGGCTACATAGAGAGTTGGGAGCCAGTCTGTACTAATTAAGACCCTATCTCCAAAAAACAAAAATTTCTCTGCTCTGTCTAACTCACATTTGGAGAAGGGAGACTCTACTGTTTCCTTTTGCTTAGAAATTTGTATATTTTTGTTATTTGACTCCCTCACATTTCCATAAAAATGACAAGCCAGGAAAAATGAGCTTTGGGTAATAAGGTAGACCATGTATAAATATTTAGTGATAAGATATGAGTTCAAATGACTGAAGTTTAAAACTTATGGAGGTAGTCATGGTAAATCCTCAGCTGCTATGAAAGTATTCAAGATACATCTATCTTGCAGAACAGTCACCAAACCATCTTTAAATACATTTTAGCGGGGGCTGGAGAGATGGCTCAGAAGGTAAGGGCACTGACTGCTCTTCCAGAGGTCCTGAGTTCAATTCCCAGCAACCACACGGTGGCTCACAACCATCTATAATGAGATCTGGTGCCCTCTTCTGTATATTGTATACATAATCAATAGATCTTAAAAAAATACGTTTTAGCAATTTACTTTCAATTTATAAAATGAACCAGCAGCAAAGAACCACAAAATGTACTATCTTGAGGACTGGAGATCAGATCCCATTACCCAGTACAAGTCAGGTGACTTGCAGGACTTGACACTTTGACCTGACTAGTGGTATCAAGGGAATGAGGAGAGAGCAGACAGAGAGAGCCTAGGGTTGGATGGGTGTGCACACTCTGAGGGAACATACAGCAGAAGGAAGGAAGGAAGGAAGGAAGGAAGGAAGGAAGGAAGGAAGGAAGGAAGGAATTAGCAGTGCTGTAGATGTCTGCTAGGGAGCGATCTCATAAGCAGCCAAGAAGAGGAAGCTGCGGTGCTGGTGTATGTACACACTGGTCAGTCATTCCTATGCACACACTGCCAACACTCACCCTCGGAGCAGAGGAAGCCTCTGCCATCCTCCTGGGCCTTTCAGATGGGAGGATTCTGGCATAGGGCTAGGCTTTGGGCCTTCATATGGCCATAATTAAGTCAGCAAAACACGTTCACTCAGGACTCCATGTCTCCATCTACTCCTTACACATTCATGCAGTCTTCCTCCCCTGGTCCACATCCCTACAAACACCTGTAACCCCAGCTCCCCACATGCAGACATTCTCAGACACATACACACTCACATACACAAAACAAAATTAATTCTTTTTAACCATAATAAAATAAAATGTTAAAGGCAGAGGAGGCTTTATGTATACATACACAACCTAATATATGCTTAAGGGAAATTTGAGATCCAGATGTCTCCAAAACCTGTTTTTAAGTTATTTATCTGGAACTTGAAACAGATTTTTCCCAAAGAAGTAATGCGATGATGAATAATGATTAGAGTCCCAGATTGGTCCCTTCCTCCCTACACTGTGTGGTGCTGCTGAGCCAAGCACAGCATCATTCCCATACCGCTCACTGCAGGCACATACTCCATACTCCAGGGAGCATAGAAGCACTGGCATCCAGAACACAGTCCTGGAGTGACCAAGTGGAGGAACCTCCCACCCAATATGCCAACAGTGTTCTCCAGATGGGCTAAATGATAGGGATGTTCATGTAAATAGCAGTTTATAGGATGTTACCCCTTCCCCAGTCACTCTGTCTAAGATGTTTCACCCACAGTTTGGCCTGATCTTTAGGGTGCTCATCTCAGATGACAGAAGGATTGGAGAGTTCCCTTCCCAACCTTCTCTGCTGAGGAAGAAAGGGAAAAGCCTAGTCTCAGAGACAATTCTGAGGTTCTCCATAACTGGATCTCATCTTCCGTCCACATCAGACCAGTGACCCTCACTCGGGAATGGAATGAGCTGATTTATGGTAACAGCCAAGAGCTAAGAGCTAGGATTAAGCTTTCCTCTCCAAAGCTCATGCACTGTGGTGGGAACTAAAATTAATCATAGACTGGGGATGTCCACTTCACAGAGTGCTTACCTAGCAGGCTCTGTATTCGGCGTTAGTCCAGTCCTGAGGACCATGTGAACCGGGCACAGAGGTTCACTTCTGTAACCCTAACACTCAAGAGGTGAAGGCAGAGGCCCAGAAGTTCAGTCATATTTCACCATCCTGAGCGAAAAGAAACAATATTATAATATATTATATTCTCTCTCCCTCTCATATATATGTGTATATATGTATGTATATATATATATATATATATATATATATATATATATATATATATTTATACATTACTCACTATGTAACCCAGGCTGGTCTTCAATTCCTATTTCTGCATTGACCTCTGGAGTGCTCAGTTCTACAATATGTTTTTTTTTAAAACTGAAGTTTTTGAATAAACAAATGCAATTCTTATGGTAGAAGCATACTCCCTTAGGTCTTCGTACTTTCTTTATTCATGCCTCTCACAAATGTTTGCTCATTTTAAAATATGTAGCTTTATATTTTGCAAAGAGAAAATGTTTACTGTGATTTGGGGGGTGTTGTTAAGACCCATCTTGCATGTTGATTGTTGTCATACTACAGCATGAATCCCATGGCCCCTTACATTTTAGACAAAGGCTTTACCAATAAGCTGTATGCCCAGCCATTTTTCTCCTCACTTTTTTCAACTCCACATCTATCCAGGCTGACCTTGACTTTATGACCCTTCTACCTTGGCCTCCTGAGTGCTGGGATTGTTGTGAGATTATTACACTAGCATAGCTGACTCTCTAAGTTATAAAGGCTTCAATAGATTTATTCACTTTATTTTACATGTGTCTTGCCTACATGTATATCTGCTCTTCATGTTCATTCCTGGTGCCCCAGGAGATCAGAAAAGGCCATCAGAACTGGAGTTAGAGATGGTTATGATTCATCATGTGAGTGCAGGGGATTAAACCCAGGTCCTCTACAAGAAGTGCTCTTAACTGCTGAGCCATCTCTCCAGCCCCTACTTTATTTACTTAATTCTTTGAAATAAGCTCTCTTGTGTAGCTCTGAGTGACCTGGAACTCTATGTAAAGCAGGCTGGACTCAAACTCACATCGATACATCTGCCTCTGACTCCTGAGTGCTGAGATTAAAAGCGTGTACTACCATCCTGATTTTAAAAATTTTACAATTTCAAAAATTATTTTTTAATTGTATGCATGTGTGTGTGTACACTCTCTACCACACATGAACCTGAAGATGTATGTTATGTTCTTGCCTTGGCGCCCAAGAGGAAGTCACAGGTAAGATCAGGGAAGTTTTTTTACTCTGTCTGAGTCCTGGGAATCAGACTCAGGTCAGGCTTGGGGGTGGCACTGTGACCTCTGAGTCATCTTGCCAATCTTTGTAGAAAAGACAAATGCCTACTTTCTAATATTCTCACCTAAATTTAGGTTGAGGTTTCTTTCTTTCTTTCTTTTCTTCCTTCCTTCTCTTCATCATTGTTTTCTTTCTTTGCAGAGTCTTATATACCCTAGGGTGGCTTCTGATTCGCTATATAGCCAAGGAGGACCCTGAGTCCTGACCCTGCTGCCTCCATCTGTCAGCGCTGGGATTCCAGCCATCCACCACCATGCTCATCATAAAAATATGTTTGCGAAAACTATTGAATGATTTTCTAGGCACAAGCAGGTTGAGCTCTGCAAGTTTCAGGCCAGCCTGGTCTACAGAGTGGGACCCTGTCTTTAAAAACATCATTTATTCATTCATCAGTCAATAAGAAATTAACAAGCAGCGAGATGATCATGTTGTGATGAGTTAGTTCTCTAGCTAGGGCAATATGGAGAGCTTTATTTTAACAACTGTAATGTTTTTGTTTGCAGCTGCATCGCCCCCCTTGGGCAGTTCTGAGGACTGAACCTAGGACTTCTGCATGATTAGCAAGGCTTTACACTTTCTTTTGTTAGCTTTTAATTGTTTGTCTAGGGAGGGTGGACAGGTGTATGTGTACTAGTGTGGGTGCCCACAGAAGCAGAGGAGCTGCACTCTGCTACTGGAATTATAAATATCTGTGATTTGTGAGCCACCTGGTGTGGGGGCTGGGAACTGAATTCGGATTTCTGGAAGAGCAGAATGTGTTCTTAACCACTGAGACATTTTTTCTAACACATTGGTTTGGTATGTTGTTGTTGTTGTTCAAGACAGGATTTTTTCTGTGTAGCCCTGCTGTCCAGGAATTTACTCTGTAGATCAGACTGGCCTTGAACTCACAGAGATCCACATGCCTCAGCCTCCCAAAACCTGAGATTAAAGGCGTGCACCACCACCACCCACTTGGTTTGATTTTTTTTTTTTTTAATTGGGACACTACATAGCCCAAACTGGCCTCCAGATCCTCCTGCCTCAGCCTCCCAAGTGCTGGAATTTATAAGCAAGGCCACCCTCATACCTAGCTCTATTTTCTCTTTTTCTTTCTGTGCTTTGGGAGAGAGTGTTGTCTGTTTTGTTCAGGAGTAGGGAATGGTAGGGATTGAACGGAAAGCACCACACATGCTGGGCAAGCATAGTACCCCTGAGACACACCTCAGGCCCAGAGATTATGCTTTACAAGTTTTTGTTTTGAACGTTTTACATTTGAGCTGAGAAAAACAATCCTGGGAATCCAGGAAAGCCTGTGCTGGGCCCCTGTCTGGAGTAGGAAGTCGGTCAGGCCGCCAGGGGGTCAGCAGGCTATTCAGCAAATATTTATCCAGTGCCCAGTCTGCACCAGACCAGCAGAGACACACGCTCCCACAGCTGACCAGATGGACTGTCTGTCACACTGAGGCAGAGTCCACCAAAACCTGATTGTAGGTGTGTGTGTGTGTGTGTGTGTGTGTGTGTGTGTGTGTGTGTGTGTGTGAAACCTAGACAAGCTGTGATGCCACAAGCCTATGATCTCAGCACTGTGGAAGCAGAAGCAGCAGGATCATGGTTCAAGTCAGCTTGAGCTATATAGTAAATCTGAAGCCAACCTGAGCTATCAGAGACTCAGTCTCCCCAAAAAGATACTACCCCCAAAACAAGAAGATTTAAAAAAAAAAAAAAAAGGAGGCTGACCTTCTGACAGAGTGACAGTTGTGATGCATGCTGGAGAAATCAGATCAGTGCAATAGTCAGTGCATTAAGGTGGACACTGCTCGCAGGGTGGCTGTCCATTGTGTGCCTCTGGGCAACAGTGACCTGAGGAAGAGCCTGTGTTACTCTGGCAGCAAGAAGGATCTAGGAGAAATTCGAGACACACACCACCAGACCTTTGATTGTAATTACAGCACTAAGGCAGATGCAGGCTAGACTCTGTGAGCTCAAAGCCAGCCTGAGCTACATAGTGAGAGCCTGTCTCAAAACAATAAATAAAAACTCCATTTCTGTCATGTGCACCTTTGCTCTGGTCTTCCCTGGTGCCCAAGCCTCCAGCAAATGTCACAGAGCACAGGCTCAAAGGCTCCAAGTCACATCTTTAAGGCCTCTGACACACTTTATAGCTCAAAACCCACTCTAACATCTGTTCTGTTTTTTAATATAAAAGCAAAATCAGGATCTCAGCCATATTTGGTGGTGTTTCCTGTAATTCCAGTACTCAGAAAACTGAGGCCAATAATTCACTGAGAATTCAAGGCCAGCCTAGTCAATATATAGCAAGTTCCAGGCTAGTCTGAACTATGCAGTGTCAAAAAAAAGTGGGATATGGAAAAAGGAGAAGAGAAGGAAAGAAAACCCAGAATGAACAACATTTCTGTAACTGTCAAATGGCACTGAGCACACAAAGAGGAGACAGACCCCATCTTCCCAGGCAGCAGCCTGTCTCTCTGTGCTCTTTTACAGCATTACTACTCAAACCTGGGTCAGGAACAGATGTCAGAGAACAGCAATGGCTATAACACAGCTAAGGCCACCCCAAAGAGAGCCCCATAATTATCTATTCTCTCTAGGCTCTGCCTTCTCAGCATTCAAGGAACAGCTCAGAAAACCAGAGGTGTAAACTGGGGTTTAAATTCCCTGCTCCTTTTATGGACCAGTAGTAAAAGAAATGGTGGGTAACAGCAACAGCAGCAAAAAGTAACTGCTTGGGACTCTGCTTTTCTCAAGACCTAATTGTCACTTCCCTTCTCCTTTATGATGTCTGTCTCACTGTAGGAAAACAAATCTTCAAGAACATTAAATTCTAAAATTATGCCAGGTTTGGTGGCACATGTCTGTAATCCCAGCATACTGGAGCTGAGGCCGGAGGGATCACCATGAGTTTGAAGCCAGCCTGAGCTACAGAACAAGACTTTATCTCAAAAACAAGCAAAATTAAAGTTAGCTAAAAAGAAGATTGAAAATCAGCCATGGAGCCAAGCAGTGGTGGCACAAGCCTTTAATCCCAGCACTTAGGAAGCAGAGGCAGGTCGATCTCTACAAATTAGAGGCCAGACTATTCTACAGAGTGAGTTCCAGGACAGCCAGGGCTATACAATAAAATCCTGTTGAGAGAGAGAGAGAGAGAGAGAGAGAGAGAGAGAGAGAGAGAGAGAGAGATCAGCCATCAAGAACAGGTGAGGGTTGGAGGAGGATCTGCAGTTAATAGGATTTGCTGCTTTTTCAAAGGATCTGGGGTTCAGATCCCAACACCCAGAGTAGCTCACATCTGAGTAACTTCAGATCCCTTCTAGCTTCTGAGGATGTGTACACACAGACACATACATGTTAAAAGACAAAACAAAAAAACACAAGTCCCTGTTTCTAACTCCACCACTGAAAACAAGCATGTCCCTCCCCTTGCTCTGCTGTTACTTTTTTTGTTGCTAAGCAGTAGAGTTGCATGCAGGCAACACACTTCCACCCACAAGGAAAATTATGCAAAGGGACTGTTTTCCTGCTCTTCTCTTTCTAGTGAAGTTACTGAAAACACGTGTACAGTTGAGAAAAAGCTCAGTTAAACTGCTGTTTCCAGGACTCTGTAGTTACTAAATCTTTGAAGGCTGGGACCATGTCTTAGGTAGGGTTTATTTTCTCCTCTCTCTCTCTCTCTCTCTCTCTCTCTCTCTCTCTCTCTCTCTCTCCCTCCCTCCCATCCTTCCTTACTTTTTTCTATTATTTCTTTTTTGTTTTTCTGTTTTTCTCTTTTCTTTTTGGTTTGTTTGTTTGTTGTTTCAAGACACAGTTTCTCTGTGTAGTCCTGGCACTCCTGGGACTTCCTCTGCAGACCAAGCCTGCTTCAAATTCAGACATCCTTCTACCTTTTCCTCCTGAGTGCTGGGATTAAAGGCATGTGCCACCACTGCCCAGCAGCATGTGCCATTCCAAGCCTGGAAAAAGGATATTCTTTGCCCCTAATAGGAAGGGATTTGAATATGCCATTGTATTCCTTCTACTTTTATCTAAAGAAGAAGTGAGCAACTGAAATGGAAGAGGCTTAACTCTGCAAGTAAGCAATATGCATTCACATATTCATCAGAATCAAGTGTTCTTGAGATGTAGATAGAGAGAAGAATCAAGATTCTCAAGGGACATAGTAAATTTTGAAGCCATCCTGGGATGCATGAGACCCTGTCTCAAAAAACAAAAACAGAAATGGAGGACAGGGACTATCACTCAGTGAAAGATTGCTTGCCTATCACAGACGGTTCTGGGTTCAATCCCTAGTATCATCCTTTTCCCTGCTCAAAGTAATGAGGGCAGGGTAAGAGAAGATCTTCTTATATTGCCTTAGCTGTCTTGGAACCACTAGGTTGGTCTCACATTTATAGAGATTCACCTGCCTATCTTCCTTGTGCTGGGATTAAAGGCACATGACATCATTTTTAACTATATGAGTTAGAAAGAGGAAGGAAGGGAAACAGAGATGAGAGAGAGGAGAAAGAGAGAGTACACAGTCCTGACTAGTGTGGCCTTAAACACACTGTATACCTCAGGCTGACCTCAAACTTGAGACCCAATGCCTCGGCTGTCTAAATTCTCCACGCTACAGCGCCTGTTTTATCCATGGAATTATAGTTAACACAATAGCTTGACCAGAGTGTCTTTATTGTTAACTCTGTGACCACTAAAGCAATTGTCCCCAAATTCTGTCCATTGTAGAACTCTTATGGCTCCTTATTAAAAGAGCCAAGCTCTTTGGCATTGCACATACCCCAGTCTGAGGTGGCTTGTCTGATTGCTTCCCCACAACTGCTTTATCCCTAACCTTGCACACTGTCTTTCCTGGACTCATACTTCCTCCTCTGTGTGTTCTTTCATCCCGTAGGATTCTCCGCAGAGAATCTTGTCTCTTTTCTGATAGCCTCCCATCCCAAGAATGAGAACTACTGCAGCGTGTTAACTGCTCAGCTCCACCTGTGAGGCACTCAATGATCTACCTGCTGTCTCTGCCTTGAGATCTTAAAAGCCAGGAGTTTGGTGCTGACAGATGCTGTCTATCACTTTTCTGGATAATAGTAGGGGAATGAAATAAAAAACCAGCTCCACTTTCTCAAGTTGTCCATGACACTCTTGTCATCTGAATAAGGAGAATGTGATGCTGCCTAGAATGTGTGCCTTCCCCTTACAGCATTCACACCATGAGCCAATTATATGAATGCTGGAGTCTCCCATCTTGCTGACTTACACTCCCCTAGCCATTCAGAATTCATGGAGTTAACTTGTGCAGAGCTGAGGGGGTGAAGAAGCAGTTTGGAGGTATGCTCTGGATGTATTCTAGAATGCCTGGGCTCCTACTCCTAACTCATTCAGCAGTCACAAATCACCTGGGAATATTAACCTCTGGCCCAGACCACAAGGTAATCAGATCCAGAGAGCCAGCTGATAACATTCCTGGAGTTCAGTCAGCAACTCCACTAGGAGGCAAGGACAATGGTGAATGTGGAAACAAATCAGAGGTTTTCCTGGCTTTTGGAGATCTCAATTTGATGTGGGCAAAGGCACAATGACTCAAGCTAGAATTTGATGAATGACAAGCCAAATATGTCTATCCACAGAGCAAGGAAGGGACCAATGGGTGGCATTAGAAGGGCCAGGAACAAGAGCTCAGGAGTATCCTGTGCCTATTGTGGGTCATAAATTATTCAATGTCAATCTTTGAATGGTGCAAAGTAAGGAGTTTTAGTCCAGAGACTGAGACGCTCAGTCTGTAAAATGCTTCCTACATAAGCACAATGGCCTGAGTCAGAATTTCATATTAAAAAATAAACAAATAAAAGCCAGGTGTGGCAGTGCACACCTGTAATCCAAGCACAAGGGCAGTGAGAACAGGTTGGTCTTGGAGCTTACTCACAACCAAATCTAGCCAATCATTGAGAATCAGGTTCAGTGAGAGACCCTGCCTCAAAACACAGGTAGGCTAGGCACAATGGACAACACCTTTAGTTCCAACACTCAGGCAGGGGAAAATGGATCTCTGTGAGTCCAAGGGAGCCAGGGCTATATAGTAAGCCCCATCTCAAAAACCAAAGTTGTTTTAAAAAGAAAGGAAGGAGGTAAAACTATTAAGAAGAATGTCTAACATCAACCTCTGGCCAACATCCCCATACATACACATGTATACTCACAAACATGCACACACACATACACACACAAAAGCTTCAGCTCAACTCAGGTGAGCACTGTAAGCCTCAGTAAGGTTAAATAACTTGGCTGAATCCTACCAACAGAACACTGAACTTCAAAAGCTGCCCTTCTGAATCAGTATACCAGCTCATTTCTAGGTTGGCTGAGATACCCTCAGGGAGATAGTGAGAGAAAGTAGAGAGGGCTGGATGTCCCATGGGTCTGGTTTGTGGGCAAAAGACACAGAGGGGCCCAGGCATGGCAGCACATACCTATCAGCACTCCAGAAGCAGAGGCAGCCAAATCTACATGAGCCAAACTAGTCTAAAAAGTAAGATCCAGGACAGCCAGGGCTAACAGAGAGAAACCCTACCTTGAAAAACAAAAGGAAAAGAATAAGAAAAATCACAATGATGTCTTAATATTTTTCAAAACATTCAATACAACCAACACCAATGAACACATTCAAACCTCACTTTCTATTGTGTTTTGTTTTTGAGGGAAAATCTGCGTTCTACTTTCCTAGTAAATCTCAGGCTTAGAGTGCAGAGTTACTTGTTAATCATAGTCACTGTGTGGAGCATCTTACCTTGACAGTGCATACATCTGGCCAAACTTAAATTTAGCACCCTTTGGCCAGCATCTCCCCATCCCTTGTCAATAAGCATTCTACCGTCTGATTGTGCAAGTGCAATGTTTTTTAGATCCATGTGTAAGTGAAGTCATGCTGAATTTACCTTTCTGTGTCTGGCTTATTTCATTTAGTGTAATGTTCTCCCTGCTCAACCATGATTCCAGACAGCTCTTTTCTTTATTAAATTTTTTAGACTTATTTATTTTGTTTTATTTGTGTGGATGTTTTTCTGCATGTATATATGTTCATCACATGTGTGTCTAGTACTTTTGGAGGCCAGAAAGAAGGTTGGATCCCCTGGAACTGGAGTTACAGATGGTTGTGAGCCACCATGTGGGTGTTGGGATTGAACCTGGTCCTCTGAAAAAGCAACAAATACTAAACCACTAAGCCATCTTTGAAGCCCAATAGTTCCTTTCTTAATCCAAACTTAAAGTATTATATATGTGTGTTATCAAATTCCCACAGGTATTTTTCTCATTTTATAAATGGAAAATCTTGGCTAAGAGATTGTTTGAGTAATACGTGAGAAGTCAAAAGAGGAGGCAGAGGAGTGCCTTCAGCACACAGTGCCCACAGTCTCTGATGCTCCAGACGAAATGGAAAGGCTATGAAGCTTGAGCCTTGGTTTTCTCATGTTTGTAGGATGGGAATGATATCTACTGGATTGTTTCAAAAGACTTTTGCAATTTTACCAGATAGCACACTAGTAGGATGTATTGCGGGCAAGATAAGCAAATGTTTTCTGTAACCCAGGAAATCTCCTTAGGGCCCTTGGGATAAGGGTGTTAAGGCCCAGAGCCTTTACTTCTAACACAGACATCTACAATTCAATGACCTGGGTTCTGGAGCGGAAACCATCACCCTTTGTACATCTGAACCGCTGACAATGACTTGTTCTGAATGAGCTTCTGGGGTGACTCTTTGTCAAACAGGAAATTGGTTTTTAGTGCAGTGAGGTCTCTATGAGTTCAAACTTCTGCTTTCGAATGTTTTTACAAGAACAGTTGTCCAAAATATTTCATTGAAATCAGAGGGTGCTGGCTTGACAGCCTTTTTCAGATTGTCTATGTATTCCCACTGCAATGTTTCTGGCTTGTGAGCAGCAGTAACTCATTTATTTATCTTTGCCAGCAGTGAGTGAAACCAACATATACTCCATGAGTGCTTCCAAGGCCCAAGTGCAGTTTGAGCAGGATTAGGGGAAAGGGGAGAAACACAGTGGAGAAAGGGCTTGCTGAGCTCAGTGACACATTTATGGGGTCAGCGTGGGCTTGTGCAGATAAGCACTGGCCACTGAGGGAAGAAAAAGTCACCTTTGTGTATATGAAATGGACAAGAGTCTCAGTCTAAACAGACTGAGCAGAAAAGTATTGGATAAATAGAGGAAATCCCTTTAATTATAATGTGAGAATGAAATTGCTACACAAAGGTAGGTGTTTCCCCCTAAGTCAAATGCTGAGAAAATGAGAGAGAATTGAGATAACCTGACTTTTTAGTCTTTGGAGTTCAATTCTAAGAACACAGGACAAAGCAATTCTTCTGAAAAGCTCTTAGGAAGCATCGAGAGTAATGGAAGCTAAGCTTCATTATGTTTTGGACCATTGTTTTTCCCAGAACTTTACAATTATTCTGAGTGCCAAGAGCTTTTCCCAGTATTCTCAAAGAATTTAATATAGCTGGGTGTATGGCATAGGCTTGTACGCATGGTACTCAGGAGCCAGAGACGGTAGCAATCTTAGTTACTATCCAGCCTGACCTGAAATAGTGAATTCTAGGTTCTGGTCTACAAAGTTATGCTGTCTCAAAAACCAAGCAAACAATTCTAAAAGGACAGAGTAGCAGTGGCGAAGGCGGGCAGGGGTGTGAGGTAGCACATGACTATAATTTTAGGCCTAAGACAGGAGAATTGTGAATTCAGGGATATAGAATGAGATCTTGCCTCATAGAAACAAATGAAAAGCAAAACAAAGAAAATGGACTAGAAAGATGGCCCAGCCATTAAAAAGAAAGCACTTTCTGCTCTTGCAGAAGAGACCCCAGTTCTATTATCAGTACCCACATGGTTGCTGAAAACTTCAGTTCCAGATCCACACCCCCTTCTGACCTTTGTAGGCACAAAGTACAAATGTAGTACACTTACATACATGTAGGCAAACGTACACTCATACATGCACATAAAATATAAAAATAAGTAAATCTAAAAATAAAGACAGTCAAATCTTAGTCTAGAGTACTTTGGTAGGAGGGAGGGGTGTGTGGCCAGAAGAACTTTCAGTGGAAATTCTATCAAGATCAAATTCCCTTGCCCTTGAGCAATCCTGTCCATGGTGATAGTCCCTCCCAGTTTACCCCCCACCTAGAGTTTTCAACTCTGTCTCACCAAGGCCCCTGGACTGGGCCTCCTGGTATAAACCAAGGTCTTGTCCTTTCTCCAGCACCACTAAACCATCCCCCACCTGCAATTCTCCACTTCCTCTGGGAAGCAGCAAGAATAAGCCTATCTCCTCTGGGAATAAGGTTTGCATATCTCAGGGCCCATCCTTGGAATATTCAGCTGCAGAATCCACTGACCTACCTGCTTTCACTCCAGCACAATGGTGAGTTTCTGGGCATTAATTAATGTATTGTGGCAAATGTTCTGCCCTCCCTCCGGCTGTCTTAGGAAAGATTTTCACCGGAAGAAAGCAGACTTGAAAAGGCCTTATCTTTGTAGATTTTTCTAAGGTACTGGATAAACTACAGATATGCACCCAGCAACTTCCCCATCCTTGGATTCTACAGTTAGCAGACTAGAGACATGTACAGGCTTGTTTTTCATGATTCCCTAGACTTTTTAGAATAGCACCTATTGACATAGGGCTGGCATTGTACTTGGTACTTATTATAAGACAGTTCTGGGGGACTTAGGGTGAACAAAAGAAGGCAGACTTGGTGCTACTTTCCTATTTGGTGGCAGAGTTAGGGAAACCAGGATAAACTGGATACAAGGCATGACCTGTGTTCCAGCACTAGGACGCACTTCTCGAAAGGAAAGAGACTATTCAAGTTGTCCTCTGGCTGGCACAAACAAATCGTATGAAATAAACAAATGCCCCCAAATAATATAAATAAAATTTAAAACTATACAGGAGGATATGTGCACATTATATGCAAATATGTGCAACACTTGTGCAGCCACATTTGCAATTCCTGTCAAGCACAATCCCACCTCAGGACCTTGGCATGTTTCTTCTTCCAGAAGTCTCTATAACTCAGTCCCTCACCTTTTTCAGTAATCTCTCACCTTTTGAGGGAGAGAGATTGGTTTGCTTCTTTGTTTGTTGTTTTTGGTGGTTGTTTTCTTGAAGCAGTCATGCTATTTAGCCTAGGCTAGCCTCAGCCCCTCCTCCCTTCGCCAACACACCAGGCTCTCCTGTCTATTAATGAGGTCTCTCTTACTGCCCTGGTTCACACTGCACTCCAATTCTCACATTTTCTATATTCATTTTCTAATTTATTTTTCTTTGTATCATATGCCACCATACACTTATTTTGCTTCTTTTATGTGTCTCATTGTGTTGTATTGTATAGACTGAGACTCCATGAGGGCAAAGATCATGCCTGCTTACTCTATAGTCTCCAGTGTTCAGACTATTACCAGGCTCTGTACAGGAACAGAAAGGAGTAAGATGAGCCTTTAATTCCATCTCAAGACTGATATTCACTGGAGTGGGGTGGGGTTAGAACATGTCACTTGTTAGTAGCTTCTTCTACTTCTGCCGTTCACTAACTGTGTGACCCTGAGCAGAACACCTTCATCTCAGGATCTTCAGGTGTCATCATAGAAGTAGGAATGACTTTGTATGCTTGTGTGACCAAGTCATTGGCACAAATGTTTAGCACTTCAGTGAGTGCTAAGCCAAGCCTGGGAGTGTAGACTTATCTGTCATTCCAACTTCTTCAGAGGCTGAGACAACAGTATCACAATGCCTTGCCTGGGATAAGAGCACATTCAAAAGCAGCCAACATGAGTAATTTAGTGATCCCAGTCTCAAGAGCTGGGCATGTGGCTAAGCTGTTACAGTGCTGGCCTAACACAGGGGAAGTCTTGGGTTTGATTCCCAACAGCACATAAAACAGATATGATAGTGCATACTTGCAATCCCAGAGTCTAGGAGACAAGGCAGAGCGATGAGAGGTTCAAAGTCATCTTTAGCTACACAGAGGATGTTCTAAACCAGCCTGGGCTAAATGCTACAGTGAAGAAGGAAAAAATGGAAAGAAAAAGTACAAGATCTGGACCCAGAATGTTGGTGTACACTCATAAACCTGGAATTTTGAGCCAGGCATGATGGTGCATGCCTTTAATCCCAGCACTCAGGAGACAAAAGCAGGCAGATCTCTGAGTTGGAGGACATCGTGATCTACAAAGTGGAACTTTGTCTCTAAAAATCAAAAAACTCCCAACCAACCCACTAAACAAACCAACCAACCACAAAAACCCCTAGAACTTTGAGGCCAATCAGCACAGCAAAGAAAAACTCCATCTCAAAACCCACCTAAAATAACTAAGTGCTAGTTGTGTTGTGCTTATTGCTACTGGTTTAGTATTCTGCAGTGTACTAATGTCCAGGGAAACTCTTCAGCCTCTTCAGCGGGAAGCAAAAACCATTTCATCATCAGCCAGCAACTGGGAAACACTCAACCTGCTCATTCTCTAGCCAGCCATGGCTGCTCATATTTGTAATCCCAGTGCTGAGGAGGCTAAGACAGGAGTATTTCTTAGAGTCTGAAGCCAGTCTAGGCTACAACAGTGAATTCCAGGCCAGCTTAGGCTAATAAATGAGTCCCTGTCTCAAATAAGTAAACAAACAAACAGAATTCAAGGTATGGATGTGAATGCCTGTAATCCCATATGTGGGGTCAGAGACTGAAAGACCAGGAATTAAAAGTCATCCTGAGCTACCTAGTACATCTGAGGCCACCTGGGGCTATATGACATCCTGTTAAAAATGAAAAGAATTTTAAAAAGATGCTTCTCATTGTCATGATGGTGAAATGCACCATCAGTAACTTCCTTAGAGGAACAATAAGAAGTAAGGCATGGATTATGTATAATTCCAGAACTCAGGAGGCTGAGGCAAGAGAATCACCTGCCTGAGCTGAAGAGACACCCTGAGTCAAAGACATACACAGAAGAATGCCCATACCTAAAAGTAGAAAACTGTTTTCTTTCTTTCCTTCACTCCTGCTCTTTCTTATTTTGTTAATCACATTTATAAAACAACATTTTGTGTGTGTGTGTGTGTGTGTGTGTATGTGTGTGTGTGTGTGTATGTGTGTGTGTCCTTCCTAGGCTAGTACCTTGGCCGCAGTCACCTTAACCCACTGAGCCATTTTACCAGCCCGTTTTGTTGTAGTCTGTTAATTTGTTTTACATAGAGAATCCTGTAGCCCAGGCTGACTTCACAGCTGCCAGATAGACAAAGATGGCTTTGAATTCCTGATCCTCCTGTCCCAGGATTACAGGCATGCACCAACACAATTCAATATGAAAACTGTGTTCTAACCTCTGAGTATACAAACTCATCTCCCTGCCTTAAGGAAGTGTCTTCTTCTTCCAGTGGGGTTCCTCAAGAACACACACCAGAGAAAGAGTCAAGCTCCACTGAAGTCATCAAAGGATATTTGTGTTTATCATGTTTGTTTGATTTGAAAGATACCCATTAGGTCTCATGTCAATCAACATCCATGTCCACTTTCACTTAGAGTAGTGTGTATGTGCATGCTGGTGATTCTGTGCCACGCCATGAGTCAGACTGAAATAAGAGGACAATTCTCTCAGGAGTCGTTCTCTTCAGTGCCTTGAGAAATCAGAGACTAAACTCGGGTCCATAGGCCTTCTCAAAAGGGTCATCTCAAGGTCATCTAGTCTTATCTGACTCATCTACTTTGCCTCTCTCTTTTTAAACAAACAAACAAACAAACAAACAAACAAACATGTTTCTGATCTGGGCACTAAGAAGGGCACTGAAGGCACCTACTAGTGAATCCAGACTAGTAGATTCTCTTTGAGAATTCTTGAACACCAGAACAAGTACTGTGTCAAGATGTGACTTTTGTCTTGGCAATGATGTATTATTTCTTTTTCTTTTTTTTCTTTTTTATTTTTTATTAAAGTCCACTAATGAGTGAGTACATCCCCTGGTATTATTTCTTAGAAGACAACCCAGTATGCTTTCTTTTTGATGCTGTGTGCTAAAAGGATAAACAATACAGAAAAGTGCAAAATATTCTTGAATGCTGTGTTAGTTGGATAGCAATAAACAGATAAAACAGAAAGACCAACAGGCAGGCAGATGACAAGTTTTTAAGTATCAGGGACACAGTAGTTAAAGTACCAAGAGCTGAGTGTGATGAGTCTGGAGACTTGCAGATTTCTGTCTCATTGGTTCAAAAAGCTTCAGCTATTAGAAAGCTAGTTCTGGGGCTGGAGAGATGGCACACTGCCTAAGAGGGCTTGTAATTCTTGCAGAAGTCCTGGGTTCTGTTCCCAGCACTTACAGCAACATCAAAAATGCCAGTTCCAGGGATCCAATGTCCTCTCCAGGCACTGTAGCACCGATGTGGTACACAGATACACATGTAGGCAAAACACTCATAAAATAAAATAAAAAATTTTAAATGTCAAAAAAAAATTGATTTGAGTGGTTTAATCCCAGCATAGGAAAGGCAGAGACAAGTGAATCTCTGAGTTAGAAGCCAGCCTGGTCTGCAGGGTGAGCTCCAGGACAGCCAAGGCTACACAGAAAAACCCTGTCTCCAAAATCCAAAAATAAATTAATACAAATAAAGAAAAGTAAAAAGCATTTTTATAGTTAAATATTCACCTAAGATGTGTCTGTAGGCCTACTATACTGGGACCCAAGTGTAAAAGCTCACTCAAGACCCTCACCCATCCAGGAACCCATCCAACACCTAGGGAAGTAGGTGAGATTTCAGAGCTACTGGTCTCTGTTAGCAGTCCCAAGGAGATCACCCTGTAATGCCCCTGGTTTATTAATTCCAGAATACTTGAGATGGGCCCTTCTTTTCTAACAGTTTTGTCATTTAATCATGCAGTACAAAACAAAACAAAAACCTTTACCAAGTTTTTTCACTGAAACTAACACTGAAGACATGTGTGGATCAGAGACACAAGAACAAAAACACCCCCTCCCCGAAAGGAAATACAGAAAGGATTATCCTTTTTCAAAGGTGCAATAATGAAATTCTTTCCTTCCCCTGGACAGGCAATTTCATCAGGGTTCATGCAAGAGGAACAAGACACCATTGTCTTGACTTAATTGGCATAATATCTCCCCCTCCTCCAAAAGATCACTCAGGGAGGCTGAACACCTTCAACCTGCAGATGCAATCCCTTTTAAATACTGACTGAACCTTTCACCTGGAGAACACCCAAGCCCTTCGCAAGGCTCCACAAGGAAGTATGCTTGCTTTGGCCTGGCAATGCCTCCTCTATGGAGTTGTGGGTGCTGTCTCACAGGGCTTAGGAGCCCCTTCCTAGCCTCATTGTCTATACCCTCTCCATACAGCCTGGGTACCAAACTGGCCAACAAAATAAGGCAGTCCTTGGGAAAGTGAAAATTTAAAAACTAGAGGGAGTATGCATTCCAGCTGTCTACTGAGACTTCTATAGAGAGACAGCTATCGAGAGGGGATCTTTGGGCATGGGCCCACTAAAGAAGAACTCTATAATGAAAACCCCAACCTCTTTTTCCCTTGGACTACAAGAAAGGGAAGAGTTAAGCAATTCCCCTAGAGTCCCACTGGCCAGAGTATGCATGACCTGCTTGACCCACCTCTGCCATCTCTCTTCCTTATTGTTCTCACCAGACACTGGCCAGCTGTCCACTCAGCCAACTGAATGGGACTGGCTCCACCAGGCCTCTGCTAGGGCAGGTCTGTGTGGGTGGTCAAAGCTCTTATGTCTACACCTTCTGTACAGTGTAGCTCCTGTTGGGAGGCTGATTTTCCAAAAAAATTAAAAACAAAGAAAAATAAAAGGGAGTGGCCTGGTGAGAAGGTCACATGATAGCAGGAATAATGGGGTACCCAGATGTTTGAGGGGCAGAGACCAGGAAACACTTACACAGAGGCATGTTTTGTTCCTTTCCTAAATCATAGCTGCGTGTGAGGATGAATGGACGCCCCACCTCACCTACCCCCAAACCATTTTATTGAAGAAGACTTAGCTCCCATTAGGATGTCAACCTAGTAAGTTAATAAGTTCCAAAAGTCAAGGTAAACAGCTGTGAGCTCACCTTTGTTGTTATCATTTTCTTTTTCCCACTTACCCCCCCCTCCCCGCCCCCCCCCCACACACACACAGGAGGCCTGAGATATCTACCGGCTTCTCCTGAGATCCAGACCTCCTCTAACCCCACTTTCTTATGGTTATACCTTAATCGTCCTGAGTGTCTCCACAACACTTGGCTTACTAAAAAATGCAGAGAACGTCAAGCCTCCAGGTCAGACTGCTATATTTCCAAACAATAACCTCAAGGAATCAGCAGCAGAGAGGAACCATTCATATTGTATTCTTGTGCTGTTTAACTGGAGTTAGGGGGAAATGGGTCTTCACTGTGAGGCCTGGGCCCAGAGCAGAGCTTTGTTTCATGAGAGTATTCCAATCTTCTATTAGTGAGCTGGGTTTGGGGAAACAGATTGTGCCGGAGAGAGAAGTGAATCTCTCCTAATTCAACCCCAAGAAAAGCATTCACATCCACACCAGATGACACACCGGTGTCAGGCAGAGAGGGAATGACTGTCTCCATGGCTTGGACCAGCATTCAGGAGCCACTATACAAACCTTGTCTCTTAGTTAGGCCCAGATGGTCTGGCAATGAGCCTCTTAGGAGGTCTAATTTTCTCAAGAAACAAAATTACTGAGTGAAAAGACTAATGCAGATTTAAAGACAGAAGGCTGATAGTGACCTTGAAAGCAACAAGTGGGCATTCACAGGCTTTTCCAATTTCATTTGTCATTTTGATTTTCTGACTCTATCATTTTGTTTGTTTTTTTCTTTTTTAAAACAGGGTGTGACTTTTGGTCCAAGTTGGCCTGCATCTCACTATGAAGCCCAGGTTGGCCTCATACTGGCAGAGACAGGTTTGCATTATATACCCAAATTCTGGGATTACAAGAGTGTGCTACCATTACTGATCCTTTGAAAGTTCATTTTATAGCCCTTCCTGTAAAAGATACTAAATGCTTTTCCAAAGCAACCCTGAAAAAAACATTAAAAGCACAGCTTTTGTATCCAAGTGCCGAGTTCAACTATGGAACAAAAAGACCTGATAACAAGTCAATACACAACTACCAAGCCCCCAGACCTCATCTTCTGGGATCATATATATTATTCATCCCCAAGGTTTCAAGGCCAGGCTGCTCCTGACAATGAACAAACACATTCAACCATTCTAGAAAACTGCTTATTTATTACCCATCAGAGACACCTTGTATTCATGTCCTCAGTTCTGAATCACTTATTTATGTGCATTTCGTTTGTTTGTTTTGAAAGAGTATCTTGCTTTGTAGCTCCAGCTGGTTTGAAATTTGAGGCAAACCTCTTGCATCAGCTGCAAGTATTGAGGAGTATTGAGGTTACAGGCACAAACCGCTGCTTCTGGCTTGTATATACCTACTTACTGATATCTTCCACTACCAAGAAAACAAAAATGTGAGCTAACACCAGCATCACTAGTGACATTGGTAGCATAGGCTAAACACACCACAGTGTTCCCACAGGCTCCCACCAGTGTAACATTTCCAGCCATGAAACTGCATTCATATATAAAATAGTGTAAAATTACTTTCAAAGTAAAATTTTTCTTTTTCTTTTTGACAAACATCATTTCACTATTTATTTAGATATTGAAGCTCTTGTACTAAGTTTTTACAAGTTGGTGAATACTGACAAATTATTTCTCCCACAGAACTATAACCACACATTCCCAGACAGTATAAATATATGGTTAGACCAACATTAAAACACATCACCACTTTATCGATTACATAATAAAACAAATGATCAAGTATCCAATTATTGAGCTACATAGCTGAAAAGGCATATAAAATATGTTTGCACAGTTCATTAGCAGATAGATCGTGTCTTTTTTTTTTTTAAAGAGAGGTTGCAAATTTTGATTTTCACACTGGGGTTTCTGCCCAGAATATCTTACCACATATGGCAAGTCTTTATTGAGAAGTCTAAACTCCAGATTACTTCTGACCCAATCCATTTGGTTAAGGCTCACTCACTCTCACTTCACAGGCAGGCTTGGCTCCAGGAATCCTAGCTTCAGGAAGCTGAGACGGCAGATCAATGCAACTTTGAGGCCAGCCTGGTGAATTCATCTAGGGAATTAAAAGTCAGATTTACTGGATTAAAGAGAGACTATTTCTAAACACAGAAAATAGGAACAAACACAATTAAATAAGTTTCCAGGGGGAAAAGTATGAGGTACTCACTTTCCCTGTGCTTTCCTTTCCCCATCTCTGCTGGGTTATTTAACCGCCCTTCCTCTGTGGGCTCCAGTCCCTCAGCTCTCTGATGGGCATGGCCACACTTGGTTCTCCTTTGGCTTTTCCTTTCAAGGATGGTTCAGTTCTCCTCTTGAGAACCTGCTTTGTGTTGCTTTTATTTTCTCAACTGTCTTCCAGGCTTTGTAGGTTTTCTTTTTTGTTGTTTGTTTGTTTGTTTTTACTTAAAAATCTATTTATTTTTATTTGGAGTATGTAAGTGTTTGGCTTGCATGTATGCCTTTGTACCCTGGAGGTCAGAAGGGGAAGTAGGGTCCCCAGAACTAGAGTTACATGTTTGTGTGCCATGGGGCGGGTGCTGGAAACACATCTCAGTCTTCTGAAGGAGCCAAATGCTCTTAACTGCTGAGCCATCTCTCCAGCTTCCCCAATTTTTGATTTTTAAAGAATCTCCCTACAAAAAGAAAACTAATTTACTAATCATGGACATCCTATTTCTGGTATTAATGGTGTTTTGTTTTGTTGGGTTTTTTGTTTGTCTGTTTTGTTTTTAGAGACAGAGTTTCACTGTGTATCACTGGCTGTCCTGGAACTCACTCTGTAGACCAGGCTGACCTCAAACTCAAAGATCCAGAGCAACCACTGCCCACAACCACCGAACTTTCTTCTTAATTAAAAAAAAAAAGTAGCATTCATTTATGTTTGCATGATGTGCATATGTGTATATGTATGTGTGGATGCCGGAGGACAGCTTTTAGGAGTTGAGTGTCTCTACCATATGGATTCTAAGGCTCAAACTTGGGTCCTCAGGCTTGGTGGTAGGTAAGTTCTTTACCTACTGAGCCATCTCCCTCACCTCCTCAAATGGATGTTCTTTCTGCCTGTCTACAAATCAAGGTTGTCCATAAGGAAGAAGTTGTGTTTGTTTATATCCTCACCCAATCAGCATTTTGTGTGGACCAAGCAGACACCATGCCTCTATCCTAACAGGAATAAAGTTATGGGTGTGGTCTGGGGTCTTGGACCATTTAGTTGTGCCATCAAATGGATCTCATTCAAGCCAGAAAAATACACAGACCCATCTAGAGAGGAAGACAAAGTCAGTGACCCTGGCTATGAAGTCAAGAGTTCTGCATGTCATTGAAGAGCTCCTATGAATGTCCTTACCAATAGCCAATAATTATGAAAGAAAGAAATCATTGTTATCTGTTTTGAAAAGGGAAAACATGGGCACTAGCACCTGAGAGGTGGCTGTTCTAATGTGTTCTAGGTCCTGACAGGCACCTCTGTGAACAAACTGAATTTATAGTAATAGATAGAAAACAAGCTGCCATCTCTCTGTATGGTCCCAGCCATCAGATGGCATGAAATGTAAAACTTCATAGAATGATGTGACAACAGAGAACAGTGCAAAGATTACCCAAAACTGTAAAGAAATATAGAAAAAAAAATATTTTCTCAGGGCCAGCAAGCTGCCTCAGCAGGGATTGGTGATGACACTGTAATTGCAGCTAGTATACTCTCTTTCCAACTATTTTCATTTTATTCACTGTATTTGGAAGCAATGGACTAATCATAGCCCACATCTAAGATAGAAATAAACTTAGCTTCACATCCTTGTGAGGGAGTATCCATATGCATGATGTGGCATTCTAGAAGAGAGATTGATTGATTGTTCTTGCCTGGTCAGTAAGTAAGGACTCCTGGTGCCAGGCCTGGCTATCTGAGTTCAATCTCTGGGATCTACATGGTGGAAGAAGAGATTGATCCTGGAAGGTTGTCCTTTGACAACTGTGCATGCTGTGACATGTACAACCACACACATACACACACACACTCCATAGAAATAAGTATGTTACTTAAATAAAGGAGGAATGAGCTGGGCAGTGGCGGTGCATGCTTCCAATGCCAGCACTCGAGGCAGAGGCAGGCAGAGGGGTCTCTGTGAATGTGAGACCAGCCTGCTCTACAGAGTCAGATCTGGGACAGGCTTCAAAAGCTACAAAGAAAAACCTTGTCTTGAAAAAAATAAAAAAAAATATGTTTTAAAGGATTTAAAAAAGGAGTAAAGTAAGAATAAATAATAAAATAGGAAAATAATGTCTAGCTCCCTTACATATTGAAAACTGCAGAGACTCTCCAACTGTATGTTATGTTATGGGTTATGACCCATTGTTATGCCTGTATGTTATGGGTTGTGACCCATTGTCATATTATCTATTTCATTACCCATATGTTTCCATCTGTGACCACTGGAATGTCTGTGGTTAGCCCCTTTTTGCAGGACACATATCATTTTGTTTCAATGAGATGATCCTTCTGTACACTGTGAATATATGTTGCTATCATTGGTTAATAAAGAAGCTGCTATGGTGCTTGGCAAGACAAAACATTGCCAGGCAGGAAATCCATGAGAGATACAGGGAAGAGAAAGGCGGGGTCAGAGCAGATGCTGTGAGCCATTGCCAGGGAACCAAGATATAATGGAGGGGTTGGAGAGATGGCTCAGAGGTTAGGAGCACTGACTGTTCTTCCAGAGGTTCTGAGTTCAATTCCCAACAACCACATGGTAGCTCACAACCATCTGTAATGACATCTGGTACCCTCTTCTATACACTATATACATAATAAAAAATCTTTAAAAAAAGATGTAATGGAATAGAAATGGCACAACAGGGTAAGACATAGATTAATTAAGATGGGTTGAGTTAAGTTGTAAGAGCTAGTTGGTAATGAGCCTGAGCCATAGGCCAAATAGTTTGTAATTAATATAAGCTTCTGGGTAATTATTTTGTAAGAAGCTGCAGGACCACTGGTGGGAGAAATTAATCCTGACTTTGGGGCTTGATGAGAGTAAGAAACTTCCAGCTATCATTTTTGTTATTTATTGTTTGTTTTCTTTAACTCTTTGTGCCCTTCAGACATGACTAGGTGCTTCTGGGTTGCTTTGTATGTTCCTCAGCTCATCCTCCAGGGAGCTCTGGTTTTCTATACTGGAAAACTAATTTTAACCCAAGATCTTGGTATTTTGCTCCAATGTCAGCAATCCCACCTTAGCTTGCTTCTGTGGTTTATGTCTTTAATCCTGGCACTCTAGAAGCCAGGCCTGCAGGAATGCCATGAGTTCTAGAGCAGCCTGGTCTACGAAGTGAGATCCTGTCTCAAAACAAACAACCTGTGTAATTCTAACTGTCCACAGAAAAAAGGCTGGCTTCTCTGGCCACCATCAAAACTCTCTCACAATTTTCCCAGATACCCTTCTACACCCCATACCTCACACACAAAGGGTTGGATGCTCCTTACCTTCCCCTTCCTGCCCTCCGCCCCGCCTTCTGTCTTCTCTACCACCTCTCTTACCATAACCCTAACCTTTAAAAGTTACAGATTGGTGTTTTTTTCTTCCCTTCAGTGTCTTCTCAAAATCACAGATTTATAAGCTCTAAATGAAGACATTTATACAATTTGAATCTTTAGTTTCATCTAGTCTTCATTTCACGCACTTGGCAGGATTGTGAAGGATTGTGAAGTGTCTTTTTGTAAATCCCAAGTCAGTGAGCAGAAACAGACCTGAGTTTTCTGTGATCACTGAGCGTCTTTATCTGCTGAACTACATACAGCCTTTCTGTGAACCATGTCCTCTACAGAAATGAAATTGTGCCTCACTTATATAATTAATTTTCAAAATTATATTTTTACTCTTATTATGTCACCAATGGCTACATTCCTGTTTATTGACTACTTGAAGATGTGCAGACATAGGCACGAGGTCAAAGGACAACTCTTGAGAGCTGTGTCTCCTCCCACCATGAGGCACCCTGGGAAGGCACTCAGATGATCAGGCTCAGTGACAAGGGCCCTGACTTGTTGGGCCACCTCACTGGCCATCTCACATATTTTTGTATTACTTTTCCTATCTCCTAAAATATATTTAGTCAACAAGAAACTTGGTAACTACTAACTAAAATGAGCTCACAGGTTTAAAGCAAAAGGTTGCCAGTGATTTTCTACTCTGGCTAATGGGAAGGTTACCTCTTCTTCAGCATTACATTTCCTGGGTTTGTTTTATTTTTTTACCTTTGCCAACCTTGAAAGGAAAAAACAAACAAACAAACAAAAAAAGACATGTTATTGTTATTTATTTATTATTTATTTATTTTTTCAATGCTGAGCTTCAAACCCAGGGCATCCCAAATGCTAGCCCAGAGCATTAATGGTTCTGAGCCATGTATGGAGATACATAATTGTAACCCTGAGACTCAGGAGCCTGAGGCAAGAGGGTCAAGAGGTCGGAACCAGCTGTGGTTAATAGCAAACAGAAAGAATAACAAAAAATTTAAATAAAACCAGGAAATTGTGTTTCCTTGTCTTTTTTTACAATAGAATTTTCATATAAAAAGAGATCCATTGTCTTTTTTCTACAAATACTCATTTTTTTCAGGACTTCACACTTACTGTTTATTATTGTTGTTGTTGCTATTGTTATTAGCTCACTATGTAGCTCTGGCTGACCTGGAACTGGCTATGTAGATCAGGCTGCCCTTAAATTCATAAATACATACCTGTGTCTTAGCTAGGGTTTCTACTGTCATAACCAAAATGCAAGCTGGAACAAAGGGATATATTAGGCTTATACTTCAGCATTGCTGTTCATCACTGAAAGAGGTCAGGATGGGAACTCAACAGGGCAGGATTCTGGATGCAGGAGCTGATTCAGAGGGAGAGCTACTTACTGGCTTGTGCCATATGGCTCACTCAGCCGCTTTCTTACAGAACTCAGGACCACCAGCCCAGGGATGGCCCCACCCACCACAGGCTGGGCCCTCCTCCCCTATCAATCACCAGTTAAGGGAATGTTCTACAATCTGGTTCATAGCTGATCTTATGAAGGCATTTTCTTACCTGAGGCTCCCTCCTCTCATAGCCCTAGCCAGCCTGCTTATGTTTCCTGAATGCTGGGGTTAAAAGTGTAGGCCACCATGCTGTGCTACTTCTTAACTGCATTCATCTTTTTTTAGATGATTGAACTCTAAACTTATGGGGCATAAGACAAGTACAAATATCCTATGATAAGAAATAGCTGAACAAGATTCAGTGCATCTTTTTGTCTAGGCTGTTGTAACAAATCTTTTAGAAGTAGAATACCCACATACCTTTCTATCTATATCGCAGTAAAAAGTATAATATTATATACAAAAGCTTTTCTCATAGTCATTTTGTTTGTTTGTTTCTCTGTGTAACAGTCCTGGCAGCCCCAAGAACTCTCTTTGTAGTTCAATTCCCAGCAAAACCATATGGTGGCTCACAACCATCTATGATGAGGTCTGGTGCCCTCTTCTGTAAAACTGTATGCATAATAAATAAATAAACCTATAAAAAAATAAAAATAAAACCAAAGATAAATTTACACAATTATTAAGGTAAGTTTTGTGACCCATTCATACAATCCCAGCACTCAGGAGGCTGAGGCAGGAAGAACTAGGCTACAGTGTGAAAACCTGCCTCAAGGAAATAAAAGTTTACAAAATTGCTAGAAAGTGGTGGCATACATCTTCAATCTCAGCACTCCAGAGGTAGAGGCAGGTGGATCGCCATGAGTTCAAGGTCAGCCTGGTCTGCAGCGTGAGTTCCAGGATAGCCAGGACTGTTAAACAGAGAAATCCTGCCTTGGAAAAACAAGCAAACAAAATTACAAAATCATTAACAATGACTGTTTGGAAGTTATAGAGGTTCTCACCCACATTCTCACTCATATTATTCCTTATGGATTTTGAGAGAAGATGTCACTCTATACTTCAGGCCTGCCTTGAATTTGTGTTAGTATTCTGTCCTGGTTTCAGTGTTGGGATTACAGACAGATCGCCATATTCTTCTCTCTTTTTTGAATACTGTGTTTAATGGAGGATCAAGAGTTTAAGGCCTGGGGCTGGAGAGATGGCGCAGGGGTTAAGAGCACTGTCTGCTCTTCCAGAGGACCCGGGTTCGATTCCTAGCACCCACATGGCAGCTCACAACTGTCTGTAGTTCCAGTTCCAGGCAAACACCAAGGCAAATAAATAAATAAATAAATAATAAATAAAGTTTTTTTTTTTTTTTTTTTAAAAAAAAAAGAGTTTAAGGCCTGACTTGACTGCATAGAAAGTTTGAGATTACCCTTGGCTACATAAGACTCTGTCTAAAAAATAGTAATAAATAATAATAACAGAAAAAATTTAAAGATTTTTTTCTCAGATGGACATATATTTATAAATTTAAAAATTATTTTATTGTTAAACACCACAATTTCTCTATATACCATTGGCCCAAGGCCACCAAGTGTCTCTCCCAAGGTGAGCTTAGTCTATTGCCCTGCCCTACCAGAGAGTTACTTGGCAACCAGTGACTTTCCCAGCCTATCAAAAAGTATACTGTCACACCTCAGTAGAGATAAGAGAGAGGTGGGGCTTACAAATCTATATAAAAAGAATCACATAACAGCCACAGGCTAGACAACAAAACACCATAATCAACTAAGTCCTCATATCCCCAAATCACTATGATTCAACATTACCATCTTGAGCCAAACAATGTGTGCCTCTTAATTATCAAAGCATGTAAGTGCGACATCTCTCAGTGGCCAGTGGAGACATTCATAACCTGCTAATCCTAGCCCAGAACATACTTAGAAATGTCACTCACTGCTGCCAACAGTTCTGAGAACAGAACAGTGGGCCACAGTTACTAGTGAGGGACTCCAAAAGCTATTTAGGGATGAGTGCTTCCATGGGGACATCAGAGCCTGGAGCATTCTCTTTAGGGAGGATAGCTAGGTCTGTCCTGCCACAGGCTCACCTCATGTCATTGTCCTTGAATGCTGTCTCATCCCATCCTCGCTCTGCTCGGGTTTCAAAGCATGAATGAGGATGCCCTAGCAAGCCTCCACACTGTAGGGGCAGAATGCTCTGCTCCTCCCTGCTCTGTTCTGTATCCCCAGGTCAGGTAAAGGTTGGTTCCTATAATACCAGCAATGGCCAGCCGAAGGATCTAAGGGTCTTGGGGAGCAGGAGGAAGGGGACCTCTTCCCCTCTCCCTGTCTTCTGGAAGAGGACTCATCTACTCAGTGTTTCATCTAATATGGTCCTGCCTCTATGGGATGGCCCAGCACCCAGGGTCAAGGAATACCCTCTTTTCCTCTAGCCTGGAATGGCAGTGGCTTCCTCTTTCCACTGTCTTCCTTGGCCTGTCTGTCCTTCCTGTATCTACATTATGGATTCTGAGCACGGAAGTCCCTCTACCAGGACTAGGCAGAGAGTCTCATTTTCTCTGTTAAGATGCTGACTCAAGCAGAAGTAGGGGATATTGTCCCAGGAGTCTTTTCACAGGCCCCCAACTAGGCAGAAACCAGTTAGAGTGCGGGAAAACACTTTATGGATGGGTAGCCTTCTGGAGAAGCCCAGCTTCCCTTATAGAAATGTGGCACACTGCACCAGAGTGCTGTTACAGAGAACCACCTCACACATGGGAACTTCAACCTATCTGCAAAAACTGGGCAAGACCAGGGCTGAGTGTGATGCTTACTAGACTGAATGTTCACCTTGAGTCCCCAAACCCCTCTGTTCAGACCTCAGCACCACATAAACCAGGTATGGTAGCATGCACCTGAAATGCCAGTTCTCAAGAGGTATAGACAGAAGGATCAGAAGTTAAAGGGTCCCCTCTGCTACATAGTAAGTGTGAGAGCAGCCTGGTCTACATGAGACCCTGCCTTACAAAAAGTGTAGGGATGCTAAGATGGCCTAGGGGCTGAAGGCACTAACCGTACAAGGCTGGCCAACCTGAGTGTGATTCCCAGAACCCAGGTAAAGGTGGGAGGAGAGGACAGCACTGACTCCATAAGATTGTCACATAACATGTGTCTGTCTCCAATCTCTTTCTCTCTCTCTCTCTCTCTCTCTCTCTCTCTCTCTCTCTCTCTCTCACACACACACACACACACACACACACACACACACACTAAAATTTCTTTAAAGGAATTCCAAGGAACTCCAGAAAAATCAGTTATGTGTGGCCTGATTGCCAAAGAAATACTCACTTGGGAACGTCACTTCTGTCTGGCACTTTCCCAAATAGCTGTCAGAAGTTGGTCAGAAAAGACTCAATGTGACCTCCCAGAGGAAGAAGGAAGACAGAGGACATTTGGGATCATTTGGGATCAATGGCAGCAATGAGAGCAAGGCTACCTCACCCACCTGCTCAGCCATTGCGACTCTGTGCTGCACAGCAGACAAGCAGAGGCCTTTTCTGTAAGTGCAGATCTTCTGCATTGGAGCAGCAGCAAGTGCAAGATCAAATGAGTTTCAGGTCAAGTAAAGGGCTCTGCAGACTGAAGATGTTTGAAGCCAAGGCCCCCGGGGCACATTTGTCAAGCTCTCAAAAACTAGAGACTAGGATCAAAGCAGAAGCACTTTCCAAATATAAACATTTGTCACCTACATTTACTTTTGATGTGTCCCATTCTGAATGCATTTCTCCTTTATAAAAAGGACAGTTTAATCTTTCCGTGCACACATTCGGGCCCTTCAAACAGAGCCTAAGGACAATTTGGGCTAGATAGGGGGAGGTGAGAAAGGAAGTTTCAGCCAGACAAAATAAAAGAGAAGAGGAGAAAAGAGCTTTCCAGAACAGGAAGCCAGCACTTGCAAAGCTTCATTGCTTTAGGTGTTGGTTCATGTTTTCCTGAAGATTAACTGGAAAGGGGCATAGTTATTCCTGATTTGAAAAGTGTTGAAATCAGTTATATATCCAAACCAACGAGAGCTGCTAAGAGTAGAGTTAGAGTTTCCCCTCACCTGTGTCAGAGTTGGAATTCACTGGATCATCTCATAAACAACCTCAGATGGGAGTAAGTTCAGGTTAGTATATCATCCATCAGATGCTCAGAGTCCACTCATATCCACGTCTGCGAAAGGATGTGCGGTTCACACCTGTGGAAAGCACAGTCCATCTGAAGCCAGGCAGGGCTCTCATGACTCTTTCATCCTTCATCTACCTAAGTTACGCTGCCTAACGCCAGGAGCTTTGATTCTACTTTTAAGACCACCCAGCTCTGTTATATGTTCCTACAAAATGACACCCAAGGAACAGCTCCTCTCAAAAGAGCATGGACATGTGACTGATCATTTCCTTTATGTATAACACCCTAGTTTTGTAAGTCACACTCTAGTTCTTCTCAGAGGTTCAAGGATCAGCTCCGTAAAGTCTCTTGACTTTACCACATGAGCATCCATTCTGTTGTCTTATGTACTTGGCCCCTTAGCTAAGTCAGTGTTCACATTGTGTTCTATATTATGAGCAATCCAGAGATGTTTTAAAATTTATGGGCAGATGCAGCTGCAGCTCAGTGGTAAGGTGCTTTCTTGGCATGATGAAGGGCTGGTTTCAATCTTCAGGACTGCAAAAAGCAAAAATTTAAAGAAGTAAACCAGAAGATATGCATAGGTCGTAGGCAAAAACCATGACCTTATTTCTTGATTTGTTTTCGGTTTAGGAATGGTTCCCAGGGCTCACACATTCACAGCCCTAGACCCATGCCATTTTATTTTTCTTTAATATTTGTATTGATATATATTATTATTATATACTGCGTCATTCTATACATGCATATTTTGATGATGTTTATCAGTTGCTTCCTTTTCTTGTCCCTCTTCCCAAGTACTATGAACCCCTCCCTCTTCCCAAATAGTTTCTCATCAGTTTTCATTCAGTTCGTGTGTGTGTGTGTGTGTGTGTGTGTGTGTGTGTTTGTTATATGTGGTGTATGTGGTATGCATGCTGTGTGTGGTATATATATATAAGGGCTGTGTGTGTATGTTGTATTGTGGTGTGTGTGAAATGTGTATGTGTTATATTGTGTGGTTATGTGTTTATGTTGCATGTATGCTATTGTGTGTATGATGTGTATGTGTGGTATGTGTGTATGTTGTGTGTGTGTGTGTGTTGTGTATTAGTGGTGGTGGTGTGTGTGCTGTGTTGTGTTGTGTGTGTGTGTGTGTTTTCCACTAGCATTGCTTACAGGAACACAAGTGAGGCACTATCCAGAGGAGCATGCTCTTTGTTCCAACTCCACTGTAAGTGATCACATCACTGAAGAAACTCTCTCTCCTCTAGCAATTATTAAGGTCCTACACCCCTCAGAAAGGATCGGGTGTCGTGAGTGCTGCCCCACTTCCTTACACAATAGTGCTAGGTCCAGTCTTGTACAGGTCAGCTCAGCCTCTGGGACTGACTTCCAAAGCACACTGTCCACGTCATGCTCAGAAGACAGTGTTCTAAAACTTTCCACCCCTTCATTTTGTCCTTACATGTTTTCCTGTCCCCTCTTCTAGTCTGTCCCTTGAGCCTTGGTGGGGGGAATATCTACACCATTTTATATAAAGGAATTGAATGTCCATAAACTTTGGAATGGACAGGAATCTTGGAACCCATGACCATTGATGCAAAATGATCTAGATTCTATCTTTTGTCAGGGATGTAAGTGGCCTGGAGTGCTTTGAGCAGAGGGAATCCACCTCAGCCTCTTAGTACTCGGTTGTGTGGTTTAAAGATGAGCTGTACTGAAGGATTGAGTTCAGGGCACTCATACTCATAATGATTGGCTGAGCCTACTGGACAAAAGGAGGAGACAGCCAAGTTCTGTCCCAACCCATGAGCCTGACAGCTTTTTACAAGAACAAGAGTCTGGAATAAGCAGGAGGAAGATGAGGCAGAGACTGGAAAAAATCTTCTCTTAGCCCAGCTCTCTGGCTGGGTCCCAGCCTGCTTTCTGCTTCTCCAAATGAGAAACAAACCTTCTTAATTTTTGCTTCCACAGACCTAGGAATAAGCATTCAGATTCACTAAGGCCACCCAGAGCCCAGCTGCCTCCATGATAGTTTTCTTGTGATAAAATTTTAAGATACGTCATTACACCCAGGGCTCAGGTTTAATTTAAGAAGCCTGGTTGTTAATGAGCATAGGAAATCACCATCAAACACTTTAAGAGTCTTCATGATAATGCTTATTCCTCTGTGATGAGTTGTGTCATGGAACCTGTGGCAAGGTCCCTGGCAGAGTCTCTAGGCTATTGGGTAACAATAGGTGAGCTAGAGCCACTTGCAGCTGCTGGGATTTATGGGAACGTTGGCACCCAGGTGACACACTGGATAATCTTTAACAGAGGATATCTGGCGGGTGCCTGCTCTTTGTTCCAACTCCACTTTCATATTTGAGAACCCTTGTGATAGACCTGTTATTTACAGCAGGTCTTCAGGCTGTTACAAGCAGGGCTGGTGGATGATGGGCAAACAGCCCTAGCCCATGGACACTTTAGAAAGAGTCCCGAGGACACAAGCATTTGATGTGAAGGCTTCACTTTCCTGTTCCGTCATGGAAAAGGCTTTAAGGTGTATAACGTAGACTCACAGTTTACCTAATGCAACTTGTACTTATCAATGGCAGTGAAAACATCCAAAATGGTTTTGATTGGTTATCTTTCTCTTAATGCCCCATCCCAGGAGAATCAGGGTTTGGTCCAAATCACAAAGCCATTAGCAATGTGTGTGTGTGTGTGTGTGTGTGTGTAATGTTTTCTCTACTTTCTTTTGTCATTTTGGTTGCCTGGAAGTCTTCTAAAAAGGGGCCATATCCACCTCTGCTCTGGCAGCCATCCATAGGGTAGAATCCATGTCCCTTCAGTAAGAAATAACTAAACTGAGAAACATACTTCATGTAGATTTTTTTTACACATTCAATGGAATATCAATTCATGCAGTGAGGCAGTAGACACATATGAATTACCCAGATATGGTCACTGCCCTTAAAAGGCTCTCTGGGGGAAGGCATGTTAGGAAGCAGTTATGAAAGAATGGCCTTGTCTGGTCCAGGCCAGGAGTCGGAGAACGGTGGGGCTGCCCTTCTCCAGAGAGAGAACTGGCAGAAGACCCCACCAGTGGGTTTCTGGGCCTTTGGTGCTCACTCTTTTCATAGAGCAAAAACTCTAAGAGTGTTAACTGCTGAGGTTCAGGATGGTGTCAATAAATAGCCAGAGGCTGGTTAGCAGAGCCAAATGGAGAAAAAGTCAGACCAGTGAACTAACCTCAACCCTTAGCCCTGGGCCATAAGCACCTAGGAAACCCACAATAACAGCACTGCCATTAGAATGCCACTGGTCAGCCTTGATGACACCCATTCCCAATGCTTTCCTCAAGGCCTTGCAGTGGATTAAATGATTGTGCCCAATCTCACTACACATGTTGAAATCTTAGTCCCTAAAGTGGCAACATCAAGAGGTATTGCCTGGGCTTCTAGAAGTAAATGAGGTTGTGAGGGCAGAAGCCTCATAGATAGAACTAGCATTCTTTCTTTATTTTGTTGTAGACAGTCTCACTATGTAGTTTGGCTGACCATGAACTCAACATATAGATTAGTCTCAAACTCACAGATATCTGCTTGTTTCTGCTTCCTAAAATCTGGGATTAAAGGCATGTATACTAAATTTGGCCAGAGTCCATGTTTTATAAAAGATCCCAGGGCTCTGACACCCTCACCTCCCCTTCCTGAGCACTGTACATATGTGATATATGCAGGTAAAAACCCTCATGCAAATAGTAGTAAGGGTTAGGATCTCAGAGAACACAGTGCTCTCATGTCAGGGTGTGGCACAGAGCTGCTGTCACCAGACCCAGCCATGCAGACACCAGTGTCCCCATCTGCCAGCCTCAGGACTATGAGAATTACTGTGTAAGGGTGTCAGATCTTGGGATTACAGACAGTTGTTTGCTGCCATATGGATGCTGGGAATTGAACTCAGGTCCTCTAGAAGAACAGTCAGTGCTCATAACCACTGAGCCATCTCTACAGCCTGACTGTGAGAATTACAATTCTGTTGTTCAAGGCACCCAGTGTCTGGTCCTCCACTGCAGTACCCCAAAGTTGAAGGCAGGTGACTGGGAGGCAGGGAGCCCAAAAAATGCTCTAGGGCACAGCAAAAAGTGAGATCTAATGGGGTAGATCAAGTGTCTGAGGCAAAAGTGAGTTTCCCCGGAAAACTTTTGCCTCCAAAAGACTTCCATAGCAGATATAGAAGGCCACTGTGGATGTAAATTAAGGACTGCCTTTCTTTTTCTGAGACAGGCACCTCATGCTACCAGGATGGCCTGGGACTAGCTACTAGGTTCAGACTGGCCTCAAATGCTGCCCCTAGCACCCAAGCGCTGACTTTGCAGGTAGGAGCCCAGTATATGTATGTTTAGTGTGATGACTCACAGTGTTATCCTAGAACTCAGGAGGCTGAAACAAGACTATTAGGAGTTTGAGACCTTCCTAAGCTACAAAAACTGTCCATAAGCAAAACCCAAAATGAGGAGAGCATGGGTATGGCTCAGTCCACAGAGTACTTACCTAGTTTGCACAAAGTCCTGGGTTCAGTCCCCAGCACTGCATAAAGCCAGGCATTTTGTACTCAGGTGTAATCTCAGCACTTGTTAGTTACATAGTGACTAACCTGGGCTACATGAGTCTATCTCAAAACAAAAAACACTCAAGGATTTCTTTCTTACTTAGGCATTTCTTTCATTAAACTATCAACTTCATAGAACATTTTGTGTATCATAGAACATTGTCCGGGAGGGGAATCCACAAGATGATGCTTTGTGTTCCCCCAAACTATAACCCTGCCTGGGATTCATAACCTCAGTTGTAAAAGGAAAGACTGAATGGGTGATGTCTGAGGTCTTACATTTTCTCATTAGCTTCTTTGTGCTAACACATTGGTTTTCCCAAACCTTCTATCTGCAAAGCCCAGCACTGGCTTTTTCACTTCCTCACTGCTTGTCCTCATTGCCGAAGGGCCTTCCTCAAAGACAGAAAACTAATAAAGAGAAAAAGTGAGCGAGGAGGACAAAAGACCCCAATCCTCACCTCTCCCAGATATTTATCTGGCGGGGTGCTTTGTGTAGAGCAATTTTCATGTTGTGTTTAGATTATAATCACACTGTAAAATAAATGTTATCAGCCTGTTCCTGCTTTAACTCAGGGACCTTTGTCCCCTGTATTAGAGAAGCTATAAATACTACACAAGAATGTTTACATTTTAAAAATCTATTTTCCTTGATCACTTGTAGAAGACAGGAAAAAAAATTCCTAAACTAATATACCCATTCATCTCAACTTTGCAAAAACTGTTTTCTCACAGAAATTACATTTTGCCCAAAGCCACCTTCCATTCACATTTTGTTCAGAGAAAGTTCAAGGCCAATGTGAACAACTTAGTGAGAAACCTGTCTTAAGATAATATGAATAAAAAGGGGGCAGGAATACATGCAAGGGGCTTGCACAGCAATCCATCTCTAGAATGGCAAGCACATATGGAGTATTGCCTGTGGTTTATTTCTGAAGCGCCCCTGGGAGGAGAGACTGTAGACAGAGACTGCATTTGACTTTAGCAAGAGGAAAAACGAGGTGGACTGTCAAGAATGGGGTGCTGGTGGTGTCTGAAGCCCCAGCCAGCATTTGGCAAAGCATGCGTCTTCTCTTTTGAGTGAGCATCCTTGGCCTGCCCTCAGAGTCATCGAAAGACAGACACAGAATTTTCATATGCCTATGTCGGTGTGGCACAGGACGATGCTGAGCCACACAGGATGATCCACACAGGATCTGAGCTAGGCCATGTGTAGTTTTCCTTCTAGGCATGGCAGAGGAGGCAACAGGGACCAAGGCAGGTGAGACTTGGCTGAAGATGTGCTAATGAGCAGTCTGAGGAACAAGTGTCAGTTTAGTTAAGAGTTCCAAGGATGAGAGGGAGCTCAGTGGTACACTGCTTGCCTGAGATAGAGGCCCTGAATTTAGTGGGAGAGAGGAAGGGTGGGGGAGGAAAAGAAAAGGAAGGAACAGGGAGGAAGAGAAGAAAGGAGGTAAGGTGTACCATAAGAAACTTATTCTCAGGGGACCCTGTGTGGGGTGCAGGAGGTGCGGGTGGTAGGAAAAGGGCCTGGAGAGCTGCTGTAAAATGAACGCACTGTGAGGAGGGCCCGGGAGGCATGGGCCTCAGCAAGGGGACACTGGAACACCAGCAAGTGGGCAGGAGACAGTCTGGGTTTACCCCAAGAGCAAAGGAGGCTGAAGGGAAGAGAAAGACACCATCTAGACAGGCCTTCAGCCTCAGGGTGAGATTCTGGGGCAATGGACTCTAAAGAAAATGTAAGTTTCTGAATAAGATGTAGGCTAGACAAACACTTTTCCACTGGAGATTCCTGGGAGGAAGAAAAGTTCATGAAATAGACAAGAGAAGAAAGGAAACCAAGGGAAGGATGTACAGATGCTGAAACAGGTCAAAAAGAACTGCAGGGCCCACCACTAGACTTTGTCGCAAGCCAACCATAGTTGACCTTGGCTAGAGCAGACCCAGCTGAATGGTGGGTCTGAAGCAGATTCCAGAGGTCTGAGGGAGCATAGAGCTAAATGGAAACAATGTTTGCTTGAAGCTAACAATAAAAGGGAACAGGGAGAGCAGGCCAGGCTTGCGTGAGGGTAAATGAAATGATGTGTGTAAGGGCTGGTTACCATAGTGTTCTCTGAAGCTACACAGTTTCACACCACCAAAAGCCACCCCCCTCATCCCTATCCCCATGCCAAGTAAGGCTCCTGCCTCTCCAGGAACACTGCCTCTTCTAACCTTCACCACACTCTGTAAGATCAGGATTATGGGTCCAGTTCAAATCACCATTTGTGGCTCTGAGAGGCCACATGCCTTTGGAGGTCACTAAATCTGAGTCAGCAAATTAAACCACATGTGTCTGCCTGTGAAGCTCCTGATCTTTCTTTAAACCAGACTGACACCCCTTCCCTCAGATGCCTCCCAAAAGGTCTTCCCTGAAGTCCCAAGAGACAGTGACTACATTCATTAGGCTCTGTTTATTCACACTGTATCCTGACATTACTAATTATTTATCCATGAACTTTCATTTCTTGTCAGTAGAAAAATAAATAAAAGTTTCAGACCACCTGAGGCTACATAGCAAGATCTTGTCTCAGAAGAAGGAGAAAAGGAAAGAGAAAAAAGGGGAAGGGGTGGAGAAGAAAATCTCCACAGGTGACGCACAGCATTAGAGAGCTGAGGCAGGAGGAACAGGAGTTCACGGTAACCTTGCCTTCACAGCAAGGTCATATGAGTGTGTGGCTACGTATGCAGGTCAGCTGATCTATTGCCCAGACTTCTTGAAGCCCTGGGTTTCATTCCCAGGATCATCCCAGCCCTGAAGGTATGGAAGCAGAAGATCAAAGGCTTCAGGTCATTTCCATCTGCATAGAAAATGTGGGATTAAACAGGACAGACAGTGAAGGCCAGCCTGGGCTGGAGACTTTGTCTCAGAAATAATTGAATAAATGAAAGAAAGAAACCACCAGCTGAGGTGGTGTACTTCTATAATCCCAGCATTTGGGAAAAAGAGGCACCAGGATTAGGAGTTCAAGGCTATCTTCACCTACACAGTGAGTTCAAGGCCCCTTTGAGCTAAATGAAATCTAAAGATAACACAGGGGAAAAAAAAAAAAAAAACCCTGAAGCGTGAGGCTACATGAAAGAATGTTCCTGAAGTTTCCGTTGAATGCTGATACAATGAACACTTGGCAAATGGTGGTTATAAGATGGATGGATATTGTTCCTAAACTTCCTCCTACCACACTCCTGTCTGTGAAATCTAGCCCAGGCTTTCTCCCCAACAGCACAACTAAAGAAAACAGAACACTGCTTCAGGGTCTACTGCGCTCCAATAGCAGCTGTGTGAACTTGACCGCACAGACGCCCTCTGAATAACGTTCAGTACGGGAAATGCAGGGACCAAAGGTCTCCATCAAACACCTTGTCCATTGGCCTTTGGAAAACATTTTTGTCTTTCAGAATTTCCTATTTAAAACTGCAGGTTTGAGTATGGGAACTTGAGGGATGGCACAGTGGTTAAGAGGGCTTGCTGTTTTTTCTAGGCAAGAATTTAGTCACTTGTACAGTCAGTACCCAAAGATTTAATGCCCTCTTCTGGCCTTTTACAGTACTGAGTACACATGCATACACTACTGCAAATACACACACACACACACACACACACACACACACACACACACACACACACCACAAGCATGCATGCACATACAATAAAAATGATGAAATAAATAGTTTTAAGTGCAAGAAGAAGCCAAGGATATGCCCCTACCATGTGCAACACTGTGGGTTCCATCCCTGACAGCACAGTATAATGGTTTACATTTTCAATGCCAACACATCTGGGGCACAGGCAGGAGGACCAAAGGTTCAAGGTCATCTACTAAGACACAATGATTTTGAGGCAAGCTCAGGAAAAAAAAATCCTCATCTTTAATAATAATAATAATAATAATAAACAATAATGCAAGCAATTGCCAGGTCTGGTACCTCAGGCCTGTCATCCCAGCTACATGAAATGCAAAGGCAGGATTACAAGTTCAAGGCCTGCACAGTGTCTTCAAGGACAGCCTGGGTTTATTAGCAAGACTTTGTCTCAAGAAAAAAAGGGGAGAGAGAGGAAGAAAGGAAGGAAGAAAAGAAGGAAGGAAGGAAGGCTGATTGTCAGTGATACAACATTTACATTAGGTTCAATATCCAGTACTACCAAAAAAAAAAATAATAAAGAAAAAAACAAGCAAAACAAATTGCAAATAGCCTAAAGAAAGAAAAAGCAACCCCTCCATACAAAATCTGTATAAAACACTTGAGGATGCTGCTGCTCAGATTTCCCTTCCTCACTTGAGGGAGTATCAAGAATCTTCTTCACTGAGCCTCAAATTCACTTGAGCCTCAAGGGCTGCATCCCTTCTGCAGTATCTGTAGCCAGTTCTTTGAACCAACGACTCCAATATTCTGACCTAAAACACTGCCTTCCATGAGACAATCTTAGCAATGGAATCATTTGTTCTTAAAAATTGAAATTAATACAAAATTACCCTTGGGATGGGTATGGTCTAGAAATAAACCTATAATCTCAGCTCACACTAGGCTGAGGCAAGAGGGTCACTTGGGCAAGTCTGGACAAGTAGGATCTCAAAACAAAAATAAACACAGTCCTTGAAAAAAGCCTTTCTTCCTTTCAGGTCCAGAACCAAACTTCACTTAGATACCATCGTAATCTAATGTGGCCTATTCAGAAAAGTAACTAAGCAAATTCTGAAATGATTAGACTTCGCTGAAAAGTACTTACAACATATTTGTGAGGTTTCTACATAAAATAATTCAGCAAATACTCACCAAGAGGTGGTCGTTACTAGGGACAGAAAAATGAACCGAACACTATCCCTGTGTTGTTACCCACAATTTGGAGCAGGGGCGCTGGGTCAGCTTGATAACACTAACTGGGAGGAGAGAAGCCCTAAGCGCCCCAGTGCCTGGGGTGGGATGGCAAGCAGATCTGGAGTTTTAGGAAACTCGCAGGGAAGCTGAGATGCAGCCAGGGTAGAATGCAGTTTGCCAGGTAGACAGAGTTAAAAATAGGTCTTTAGATAATGAGGAGAGGATATCTCAGAGTTCTGCAGAAAGGGACCCAGAAAGCCTTCAATGCAGAAAGAAGAAAGGTCAATGTGCCTATTCCCGTGGGAGTGGATGTTAAGGGGATGAAGTTGGGAAGGTTAACAAGTTTCTTGAAGGTCACTGGGAACTCTTCAGATTCCAGGTTTGTTTTATATGTATGCAAACAGAAGCTGTAGATCCTTCAGAATGAGAAAAGAAAGCCTCATGAAAAGTGATACCTGGGGCTGGAGAGATGGCTCAGTGCTTGAGAGCACTGCCTGCTCTTCCAGAGGACCCGGGTTCAATTCCCAGCACCCACATGGCAGCTAACAACTGTCTGTAGTTCCAGTTCTAGGCAAACACCAAGGCAAATAAATAAATAAAGTTTTTTTTTTAAAAAAAAAAAAAAAGAAAAGTGATACCTTAGGCCATAGCCCTGGGGTGAGTCCAGTCCCTGAGAGAATACAGAAAAAGGACCCTATAAGGACCTAGCCTTGAGCTCCAGAGAACTTTTCTCACCCAGGCCTATATCTCCAGTCTCACAAAGGGTTCATTCTGTGATTTGCAATCAATCCCCTTAGCAGCTTTTGGAGGTGTGTGGGGGTGTGTGTGGAATTTTGTAACAAAAATGTTAACTAAAGTATGACTTGTTGGTACATGTCTGCAATTTCATTACCAGAAGGCCAGAGACTCTCAAATGGGAACCAGCTTGAGCTACCAAGTGAGTTCAAGGCCATGCTGGTCCACAGAGCAAACAACCTCCTCCTACCCTCAATGCATAAAATAAATAAAAAGCAAAAGAGAATGACACCCAGCTGCTGTGCTGCAATTTCTGCACTTGTAGCTAAGAAAGGCCTTCAGGAGTTCAAGGTCATTGTCTGCTGTGGTGGCAAGGAGTTGGAGGCTAGCCTGAGCTAGATGGCATTGTTTCAAACACTAAACAAACAGTTAAAGATCTTCAACAGGATTCAGGCATGGTGGAGTAAAGCTGCAGTCCCAACACTTGACTTCCTCTTGAGGACAAGAAGATGCCAAATTCAAGGCCTCTTTTGTCTACAAATCGAGGTGGAGATTAGGCTAGGCTAGATTGCCTAAGACCTTGTCAAAACAAAACATTCTTCAACAAACCATGGCTATGATTATTTAAAACAATGTGGGAAAAATCTCTACAATAAGCTCCAAGTATGTCTTGTTCACATATATCTTGAGTGACCCTCGGACCCTCAAATTTTCCAAGGACCTAACCTGTAGTTGCTCTCAGCTCACTCCCAAGAGACAATAGGCTTCTTAAAGAACTCAAGCCTTGACTTTTTCCTCTGCCACCAACCTAGTGAGAAACTTGTTTTCTGAGGGCTAGAAATGAGCTCAGCCTCCAGCGGTGTAATTCTGTATCACCTCAACCAAGATGCATCTGAGGACACTCTCCAATGTTGGCTCAGTGCTTCCTATATGCTCCAGAGACTAACAGAAGCCTGCATTGTCCCCACCCTGAGGTGAGTCAATAGGAGCCAGTTGGTGTAAACAGATCCTCCTCTGCTCCCTGAAGCCACAGGAACATCTAAAGGGGTGACAAGGCCACTCTGTGAGGCCTCTGGCACTATGCCACCTTGCTTCTCACTCCCAAGAGGGTAGTAAACAACTTGGGCAGCCTGCTGTACATAAGGCTCACTACACATTTGGGAGAAACCGCCAGCCATTTGAATAGATCTCCAGGGCTGCAGGCTCACCCCAGCAGAGGGGAAGGCACATAGTGGCACGAATATTCTCTTCTCTGTTTCTGATACAACCTGCCAGGGCCTGGTCTTGAATGAAGCGAAGCAAAAACACAAGTGTGGTACCTAAGGTGGCATCCTGTGCTCATTTCCACTCTACATACCTTGAGCTTCACACAAAGACCCTCCTTCAGGCAGCCAGTCTGAGCCACTGGGGCTCTGTTTTCACGCCTCTGCCTAGAGATAAGAGGTATTGCTGGGGAATCACATAACCTAGTTGCGAAACGAACCTGATCAGCTAAAATTGACCATTTTGAGTGCCAAAGTGGGAACTGGCCTGGTAGGCACTCAATGGGTCCCCTGTTTTCCTTCCTCCTCACCCACAGCAGCACATTTCATCGGCCTATCATTGGCTGGCCCATTGGCTAGTGTTGAGAGCAGCCAGGGCCTTATGTTCAGTCAAGTGCACCAACTTTGACTCAGTGCCTTTTGGAAAGCACTGTTTAGCTGACAACAGGAAGCTGTTTCTGACCCTCCCAGCAGTGTAGGGGACTGCTCTGTCTGGCAGGCAGCACCTGTCAAGAGCTCCAATCCCCACACTGGGAGTTTCGGTCAATGAAGACTATTAACAGGCCCTTGGATCTTAGTCTCCTAAATACAGTTCCTGAAAAGCCAGAAATACATGTCATGTGTTCTCTACTCCATACTCAGTCTGTTTCATGAATTAGAATGGGGGCCCACTTGTTCACACCTGTAGGGGCAGAAGCTGTAGGGAAGAACACTCTTTGGAGAGATAGATGTCTTGTGCTGATCCTATCCAAGCTGCTTGCCTGCCTTCCTTCCTTCTTTTCTTCCTTCCTTTTTCCTTTCTTATTTTTGAAATAAGGGGTTATACAGTCCAGGCTGGCCTCAAACTCTGTGTGTATCTAAGGATGACCGTGAACTTCAGATCTCCCAAAGCCTGTACTACCACACCTGCTTTGTGAGATAATAGAAATGAAACCCATTTTTAGGCATATTAAGCAAGCACTCTACCAAATGGGCAACATTCTCCACCTTCTTATTTTTTAAAGCAGTCTTACTGTGTATTCCAGGCTGGACTTGAACTTAGAATCCTCTTGCTTCAGTGTCCCAAGTGCTGGGATTACAAGCATGCACCACAAGGCCCTGTGTCTACAGTGCAGTCCTGGTTACAGCCTTTCCCTGGGCTCTTCTTTCTTTGATCTTCATCATTGCCTGCTCTCTCCTGCTGGGCTGCTTTCCTGCCCCTAGGTCCCAAGCTGCCTAATTACAGTTTATCATTGAAATGATAGAGAATCAGAACCACCAGCCATCTCATTAGTGTTACTCAGTTTAGTATTGAGTTTCATGCCTGAATTTGTAGACATCATAGACCATGTACAACCAAAGCAAGCCTAATCAGAGAGAACACTGCTACAGGCATCAAAATCCCTGACCTCAAATTATGCTACAGAGCCATAGTGAGAGCATTGTGGCTACTTCACGAAAACAGACCTGTGCACCAATGGAGCAGATCGGCCTTGGACTCCAGCCTCCTGCCTCCTCTATCACAATTTCATTCTGTCTTTTGTGACACAACCTGTTTCTCCTCTCAATCGACAAACATTTTGAAATAATGGAACAGGGGATTCCTGTTGTTATTATTCATCATAAATTGAGTATTATTTCATCAACTTCATGTACTGAAAGATCCTGCTTATCAAACTACACTTACTAAGAAATATAGTTAGTTTTTTAATGCATAGGATGTAGGGGTGTCTACTAATCAAACATAATTTATTAGTAGTAATACAGTTTAATTTGGGAGAATGGACAGAGTTGGGAGGTAAGCAAATGTGTGTGCAGATGTATGTGCCATGTGCATCATCAGAGGCTAGAGGATGCTGTGTGTACATATCCACCACTCTCCACCTTACATTTTGTTTTGGAACACAGTTGCACTTTATAGTCCTGGACGGCCTGGAACTTCCATGTAGACCAGGCTGACCTTCAACCCACAAAGATCCTCCTGCCTCTGCCTATGTTTTTTGAGACAGGGTCTCTTACTGAACCTGAATCTTGTAATTTTGGTGAGACTTGTTGGTCTGTGAACTTCAGGGATCCACCTGTCTCTGATCTACATGCTTATAAATTCACACAACCACAGCTTTTGTTTTGTTTTTAAACATGAGTGCTGGAGTTTTGAACTCAGGTCCTCCTGATTTTGTAAAAAAATGCTTTTATTTACTGAGTTGTTTGCCCTGTCCAAGTTAATGCACCTTTGAAACCAGCATAGATGGCCCATGTTTCTACATTGGGTGGATAGCATTCTAATCTAAAGGGTTACATCAGGTTAGTATGTTCATTTGGCCTCATCATTTAGTAGTAAAATGTCCTAGAGGGTCACCTGTACCCCATTTTCTCAGCACTACCTAAACATCTCAAGTAAGGACTCCAACAATAGAGAGATCCTTTAGGGTGTATGAGGCTTCTGGAGTCTGAAGAAAGGAAAGTCTTTTTCTTTCTTGACTAGTTTTGCTCATTATGTTTTTGTGAATGTTCATTTGTCTTAAATTTCCTGTCTTACCTAGAATGCAGGAAGTGTTTGCTTGTTTGTTTGTTTGTTTGAATCAAAGGTAGAACAGTGGTTCCTGTTACAAAGGGCTTTGATTTTACAGAATAAGTAAAGCCCATGGGTTCAGAAACTGGTGTCCAATGAAACCTAAGTGTCTAGGCTCAGGTTAAACCAAGTGAAGCTCTGTTCTCTGTCACCTCCTCCCAAGCCACCAAGATTCAGGCTGAAGAAGACCTTACAAAGGCATGCAAGGTCAGTCCTGTATGCCCCTCTGTGGCTCTCTCACCCACAAGTAAGAGGATCACATACCCACATATGGAATGGTCATTATATAGCACCATATAAAGGCTATGATACCTATCTAAAGTTCCTTTGAGAAGACCTCATCCCTCCCTTAGCTTCATACACGTGCCCCTCACTCATACTACTTATTTTTCAACCCATGGCTTAGAAAAAAATAGACTCTGAGCCAGAGTTAGATGATGTACGAAAATTCTGGGGAGAAAGGGATATATATTGAAAAGCATTGCTAGTATAATTTTAGATGAGAAGAAAGAACCAGTCCTTTTTGGGGTATCATGTCATTAATTCCTGGAGGATATATGCATGCAATGGGGAGGGGAGCATGAGAGATTACATTTATTAAAAGAAGACGTAGGTTAAATAGGGCTGAATACTGCAAAGACCCCTTCCATGTCTTCCATAACGGCTCTTGCTTTAATCCAGTCCTCCAGCACTTGTGCTCATCCACTGAACACTCTAGTTTCCAACTCTTTGATCTGACCCTGCTGACCTTCCGCATATGTCTGTGATAGCATCTTTATTCAGGGTTGGATGGCTTGCTTGTTTGTTTTAACTGTATTTAGTATGGGCATTAGGAGCCCACATTAGCACAGGTAAGGAAGTCAGAGGTCACCTTGAGGGGTTTGGCTCATTCCTCCTGCCACATGGCTTCTGGGAATCAAACCAAAGTTTTCAAGTTTAATGGCAAATACCTTTCTGTCTCAGCCATCTCGCTGGCTCTGGCTTTGGTTTCTTGAGACAGTATGTCTTAACGACTGGCTGCAAACAAACTATATAAATGATCTGGCCTTGAACTTCTGGTCTTTCTGCTTTATTGTCCTCCCTGGTGCTGGGATTGAGGTGTGTGTCACCACTTCTGGCTCTCAAGGCTGACTTTAGATTATTCAGTATCTTAAACTTCTCCAACATCACCAGAGTAAGGTTTTTGGTGTTGCCTTTTTTATTTGTTTGTTTATTGTGTATGTGTGTGTGGGGTATGTGGTATGTGTGTGTTATTTGTAACTGAATTCAGGATTTTACATATGCTGGACAAGTGCTATATCAATGAGGTACACCTCAATCTTTTAAAATTTTGTTATTTTTGATTTTGAGGTAAGACTTCTCTGAATTGCCAGGCTTGTGCTGAACTTGCCTTGTAGGCTAGGGAAATTTTTGATTCTTCTTAAATCTGCCTCTCAAGCAGTAGGGCTTACTTTTATAGCCTGCAAACTCAAACTTTATAAATGAACCAGCATACTACTTTCTTGGTTGTACTAACTTTGATAATTAAACATTTTCTTTTCTGTTTATTTATTCAGAGAGGGATATGTATATATACACATACACAGAGGCTGACTTCAAACCTGTATCTGCCTAGGTCTTCCAAGTGCTAGGATTATAGACAGATACTACTAGGAACAACTTTTTCTTCTGTTCATGTAACTCTAGTTGGCCTGGAACTCAGTATGCAGACCAAGCTGGCCTGAAGCTCACAGAGATCTCTCTGCCTCTGTCTCCCAGTGCTGGGGTTAATGGTGTATGCCGCTATGCCTGGCTTCTTTTCTTTCTTTCCTGCTTCCTTACTTCCTTCCTTCCTTCCTTCCTTCCTTCCTTCCTTCCTTCCTTTCATTTTCCTTAAAACTTTTTTTCCAAGTCAACTTCCCAACTCCTCTCTCTGACACTGGTCCTCAATGGTGAATATGTCTCTGTTGTTAGGCAGTGGTGACCCACACCTTTAATGCAGTAGTAGGGAGTCAGAGGCAGGTGAATCTCTAAGTTTGAGGTCAGCCTGGTCTACAGAGTGAGTTCTAAGACAGCTAGGGCTACACAGAGAAACTCTGTTTTAAAAAGATCAAAAAGAAATTGTACTACTTTTTAAAGTTTGCTTTACTTTTAATTGTGGGTATATGTGTGTAGGGTATTGCATGATGCAGATGCTCACAGAGGCCAGAAGAAAGCATTAGATCCCAGGACTTGAACTTAACAGTTGGTTGTGCTGTTTGATGTGGGCATTGGAAACCAACTCAACTTGGGTCCTCTGCAAGATCAGTATGGGCCTTTAACTGTGGAGCATCTCAGGGACAGCTGTAGTTTTTAGACTTAAACCCTATATACATTTTATTTTATTTTTATTTGTGTGTGTATTTGTCTTATGAATATATGGCACAAGTGTGCAAGTACCTATCATGGTCAGGAAAGGGCGCTGGATTCCCTGGAGCTTCTGGAATTGTAGACATTGTGGGTTATAGTTATGCCTGATGAAAACCCAACTCAGGTTCCCTGAAAGAGCAACAAGTATTCTTAGCCACTGAGCCATCATCTCTCCACCTCCTACCCCAGATGCTGCTTTGGGGGACACAGGTTATTACTATATAGCTTTGGCTGGTTTGCCTCCTGAGTGCAGGATTACAGGTATTATCATTTTGTCTGGTGAGACTCAGATTCTGATGTCACAATCTAAAGAGGCTCATGAGCTGGTTCTGATCTTGCCCATCACAGCTTCAAGGTTCACAAGGAGATAAGCAACCCACTTGGTAACCTCACATCTCTAGCTGCTGTGGGACTATGCTTTTGTACACTGTAAATATTTGGCACTCACATTGGTTTAATAAAACACTGATTGGCCAGAAGCTAGGCAGATAAGAATTATAGGCAGGGCAACCAGATAGAGAGAATTCTGGGAAGAAGAAAGAGAGAGCAGCAAACCCCAGTCAGACAACAAAAGAAGTAAGATGAGAATGCTGAACTAACAAAAGGTACCAAGACACATGGCTAAACACAAGTAGAATCATGGGTTAATTTGAGTGTAAGAGCTAGTCAGTAATATCCCTGAACTACTGGCCCAGCATTTACTATAATATTAAGTCTCTAAGTTAATTATTTCATCAGCAGCTGGGGGTAAGGAGTGGGGGTCGGTGGCTAGACTGGACCAAGAAACTTCCAACTACATCCAGCTTCAGTTTGTCTTAGACCTTTCCAAAGGTCCCACACACTCAAGCATGCCTCACAGCCACTTGTGGCTCTAACTCCAAGAGCATGAGCTAAACTTGTGATCCCTCTACCTCCACCCCCAGGGCTGGACTGGGTGTGTGCACCACTATGCCCAATTCACAGTGGTGCTGGTGCTAAGGATCAAATCCAAGGGCATCATGAATGTTAGGCAAACATTTCATTTCCTTCTCTCTTCTCCTCCTTCTCCTCCTCCTCCTCCTCCTCCTCCTCCTCCCCCTCTTTCCTTCCCTTTCCCTTGGCCTTTCCCCTATCACTCTGTAGCCCACACTGGCATTGAACTTGCAGGAACCTGCAGCCTTGGCCCCCAAAGTGCTGGGATCACAGGTGTGAGCCTCTGTTCTCATTTTCTTCTCCCACATCTATAATTTTGCACCTTTGAGTGGAAAAAAAGTGAATCTTATCATAAAGTTTTCAGTCCCCAAAGAGACAAATTCTCACACTCTAGTGTTTCTCTGATTTATCATAGAGACTGGAATAATATCTTATGCATAGTAGATACTTAAATATTTGTTGACTGATAAGATTTCAAGGGTTAGATGAAAATGAATGCACAGAATTTATAGAAGAAGTAGTTTTATATACATAACCTCTTAATTTTCCTTATCTAGAATAGTGAACATTGTACTTTACACTAAAATATTCAGATGTAAAAATTGTATTAAAATTTTTTACATAATTTAGACTTTATCTACCAAACTCTATGCTATTGCTTATTTGTTCACTGGCAGGTATTGGTCAAGTGCTCATCACTAGATACTACTCTAAGAATTAGTGAAACAAAGACAGAAACGGTGTGGTACCTGTACTCCAGAAGGCTGACAGGCAAACCAGTAGATAGACTATTGAAAGGTAATCTCTTTAATGGAGTGTCAGGAGACCTGAAGTCCAGAATGGACCCCAGGTAGAACTGGTTTGGGGTGAAAGTGTCACAGACTTCCATAGTTTCACAGCAGGCTGACACTGAGGAGGAGAACACCTTGGGAAGCCACTGAAAATTCAAATTTCCATTTTTCATTTAGAAAGTGATGCTAAGCTATGGTTGTATATGCTTGTCATTTCATTGCTGAGCTAGCCTGAGATACATTATTACATGTCTCAAAATTTAATTAATTAAAAAAATTAAAAGTAAGGCTGGTGAGACAGCTCAGCATTTAGAGAACTTTCTGTTCCCTTGATGATCAGAGTCTGGTTCCCAGCATCAGCATCACCTACAAGTCCAGCTCCAGGAGGTCTGATGCCCTCTACTGGCCTCTGAAGACACCTATACACAGGACATGCACATACACAGACACACATATTCAAATAAATAACATTAAATACTAAAAAATTTAAAAGAACTGCCTGTGGTGGTGCATGCCTTTAATCCCAGCACTTGGGAAGCAGAGGCATGTGGATCTCTGAGTTTGAGACTAGCCTGATCTACAGAGTGAATTCCAGGACAGTCAGGGCTACACAGAGAAACTCTATCTTGAAAAAAAAGATATTATTTTTTAAATAAGTGATAACAGCAGGTGTGGCAGGATGTGTCCCAGCACTAGGGAGAAAGAGACAGGAATGTGATGTATCTGAGGCCTGGACTAAATAGCAAGGATCTATTACTAAAAAGAACAAATAAATGCAAAATAAGTAAGACATGATGATGGGCTGGGAGCTGTGACCTTGAACTCCTAACCTCACACATCCTGGGAATGACACCTCTGGCATCAGTTATGACTAAGCTGTGTACTAGGAAATTAGACACAGGCTCATCTCACTTCTGCTCCTCAAGACTGAGTCAACTTCACACACTATTGCAATAAAATATTTCAGGACAGCCAGAGCTACACAAAGAAACCCTGTCTCAAAAAAAAAAAAAAAGAAAAGATAAAATTGGGGCTGGAGAGGTAGTTCTGCAGTCTTGGTTTTGTGGAAGATACAAACATATAAAGCATAAAGATTAATGTAACAAAAATAGATTTTTGAAAAAGCTTGTTCAAGCTTATTGTGTACTCTGAGTACAGTCGCCCCCGTTGTCTGCTGTAGTTCATCTCCGGCCTCCAACCTCAAGTGGTCCTGTTCTATTTTCATGCCATATGTGGTTTATATATATGTTTTACTTTCCTTACTTTCTTTAAAAATGTTTTTAATGATTTATATATTTTTATTTTATGTGCATTGGTGTATTGTCTGTCTGTTGTCTGTGTGAGGGTGCCAGATCCCCTGAAGCTGAAGCTACAGACACATAGGAGCTGCCATTTGTGTGCTGAGAATCAAATCCAAGTCCTCTGGAAGAACAGCTATTGTTTCTCAAGTGCTGAGCCATCTCTCCAGTCCTTTACACACACACACACACACACACACACACACACACACACAGAGTTTATAGAATATTATAAACATATAATTTTTTTGATTTTTTTATAAATATATATTTATATATCTCCTAGATTTTATATATGTATATAAAAAACTAATGCATTATTATTTGATCTCTCAATATAATTTCCTGCAAATGACAAGCCTGGCTGACTTCAAACTCAAAACAATCATCCAGTTTCACCTTCCCAAGTACTGGAGTCACAGGTACAATCTACTATATCTGGCAAAAATCTTGGAATACAGAAAGCTCCAGCGTCTTTGCTCCAGTGTCTGCCACTTCAGAATGGATTTTCTAGAATGTCTCAGCCAGGCATTTTCCCTATTTCTTTGGTTCAAGAAAAAACCCAGAATTTTAGTGTCAATCACCATTATAGTCTCAATAATCATTACTTGCTGAATGACATAATTCATTTTTCTAGAACACTGTGTAGGAAGAAGATTCACTTCCTTGGAGACTCTGGATAACATGATGTGGGCAAAGTAAAATATCAATGCTGATGTAAAATAATTGCTATGATTGATCCACCTTCCCAGTGGTCTACTTCTCTGTCAATTATAACCCACACTAGGCCCATGTCTGTTCATTTTTCCTGATGAAGAAGCCATGATGTATGCAAAGCTCTGAGTTTGACATGACACATTTATGTCCCGCCAAAGCACCTTAAATACTCCAGGACACCATGGCCCATAGGAAGGTGGGGCTGACAGGAGGTGTGTCAAGGGCAGTTAGAATAACAGAAGCTCCTTCTTCAGAAAGAGTTGCAAAATAGTACATATTATTGATTATATTTTACAATTATTACAGTAATTGTATATTCCCATCTTAACCCTGAGAAACAGAGATACAGAAGTTCTACTACCAAGCTACATCCCCTAGTCCTTGAATTTTTCATTCCCCTGCCTCAGGCTCTGCAGTTCTGAGGCATCCACTACCACATGTTGTTCGGTTGGTTGGTTAAGGTGAGGTCTCATATAGCACAAGCTTTGAAAATTTGAACTCCTGATCTTCCTGCCTTTGTCTCCAGTGCTGGGGTAACCAATTGGGCTGGCTCAGTGGGTAGAGGGGCTTGCCACCAACCCTAATAACCCGGGTTCTATTCCTCAGACCCCATAAGGTGGAGAGAACAAACTCCCCAAAGTTATTCTGTGTACTTCATGTATATGACGCTGTGTTCATCTACACAAACACACACAATGTTAAAACAAAACAAAAACCGCATATAGCTAGAGGGAGAAGTGAGCGATCCCGGGGCAGAGGGGAGCACTAATCAGCATCTCCACACAGCTGCTTTTGCAAGAAGAAAACAGATATTTAGGATAGATGGGCAAACAAGAAACAACCAAACAAAAACAGTGGAAATGGAGAGAGAAAATAAAGAAAAGCACAGGCTGGTCAGGCAAAAAAATTCTCTCTGTCTCTCTCCATCTTCTGTCTCTCTGTCTCTATCTCTCCCGTGTGTGTGTGTGTGTGTGTGTGTGTGTGTGTGTGTGTGTCTTTGAATTTGTTTGTTTTAGTTTGAGGCATTATTCCCTTTGTGTGTGTGTGGGGGGGGTAAGACAGGGTTTCTCTGTGTAGCCCTGGCTGCCCTGGAACTCACTCTTAGATCAGGCTGGTCTCAGAGTCAGATGGACCTGCCTCTGCCTCCCCAGAGCTGGGATTAAAGGTGTGCGACAGCACTGTCCAGCTAGTTCTCTTATACTATTCTGAATTTGCTAGCCTATTTCTGGTCATTCATTAGATTTGGAGCCATTTCATCTTCAGTGTCTTTTTCCTTCAGGTGCTGAGTATCATAACCAGGGCATCTTAGCAGGAGTTCTACCACCAAGCTACACTTCCAGGACTTGGGATCATTTAATCTTAGATTACTTCTTCCTTCCTTCCTCCCTTCCTTCCTTTCTCTCTCTCTTCTTTTCTTTCTTCCTTTCTTCTCCTCCCCCCCATCCCTCCTCCTTTCTTTTTTCCTGAGACATAGGCACATGGAGACTAGTTTGGCTTTGAACTCACAGTACAGCCTTGGATCACCTGATAAATTTACGACCTCCTACCCCCTCCCCCATGCTGGCACTACAGCTGCACACCACCACACCTAGTTTATGTGTTGGGGATAGAACCCAGAGCTTTGTGTACTTCATTGACTGAGCCACCACGCAGCAGCAGCAAGAGACAGTCTCAAGCAAGGTGAATAGTGGGACCCAAACCAGAGGTTCTCTCGCCTCCAAAGTGCTCTGTGGTGCACACCTACACTCACACGTGTACACACGCACACATCATACACAAACTTGCTTTTTCACAATACAAAGATAATTTTCTTGCAACTATTTTATTTATAGTTGCTATGTCATGATACAAATCAGGGTTTTTATATAATTATCAGGATATTTATGAAACACTGAAGTCAATCTCCTCTCCACAGGCATTTTTTAAATATATTTACAACTGTGTAGGAAAGATGGTGAGGACAAGAGTGGCTGGCTTTCTTTCTCAGTCCCAGACTCAGCAGTATGGCAGGAATAACTCTTCCCTTGTCCCAACTTTGTTCCCAGGATGCTGAAAATGACTAAGATATCACGACAGTAAAATATAATCCCTAGGAAGTTAAACAGTTACTTTTGTGTCTAGAACCAAATAGAGAACAGACAGAAGTGTGTACCCGAGAATATACCACAGCCACGGCCTCACCTTTTTATTGGCTTTTAGTCAGCAAGGTGTGGAATAGGGAGAGATGAAATTGGGCTGTAAGGTAGGTCTGCATACTTCTACCCACACACATCAGGAGTCCCTGAAAAAGCAGGGATCTGAATAGGAGGAACTATGGTGAGTTCTATATTGTATTGTTCTATAATAAAATATATTGAAGAAACCAGACATATCTCAGTGTTAGGTCATGTGCTTATCCTATATAAAGTAGCCAACACCCACACCCTTACACACACACATGAAACAAAAAAGAAAACACTCTTAGAACATGTAAGAATGAAGAAAAGCCTATGTGCTAGCAGAAGTGTGGGAGAATGTGGGCTTTGAACACTCTGTACAAGACTAAGGTGGCAGATTACAGAAATGGCTGGGCTAAGCTTTCCCAGTCCTGTTCTTAAAACATTCAAAGGGTAGCTTTGCCACATCTCCATTTAGGGTGATGTTTATTTTCTAACCTTTTAAATCTGGGCTAGAATGTAGCAGAGATAGTATGAATAATGTCTGAGCTTTGATCTTAAGACACTCTTCAAAGCCCAGATCAAGCCCAGGCTAGCCTCTTTGAGGCCGAGAGAGCAGGAGGTACTAACCTATCAGTAGTGGTCTACACTGCTGCAGACACATGACTGAGGCCACAAGACCAGCCAGGCTACTGATGACCCACCTGTTCAGGTAGAAGTCCTGCCAGCGCCTTATTCCCAAGGAATGCAGGATGATTAGGTTGAAGCCCCACCTCTTCCTCTTCCCCAGAACTGCTCAAGACCACACCTACAGGCTATTTAAGACCTGTCAGCATAGCCATACCTGCCCTCTGCTCTCTCTCTTGCCTTCCCAAAAGTCATCCAGGAGCTGCTTAGCTCTGCTCAGATTAAACCTGGACTTATTAAGGCCTGATCTGACTAATTACATCAGTGGTGTTACTCACTGCTGGGGGAATTTAAACTTTTCATTGCCACCTGAGCACACTCACATAAGTGGCCCTGAGTCCAGCCAAAACTGATGTTCCACAGAATTTGGGGAGGGCCCATTAAACAGTAATCAGTATCAAAAGTGGGATGCTCTCCTCCCCAAAATCTCCTAAAACCAAATTGTTTGATTGGTTTGATCACTATTATCATTGCTGTTGTTACTTATTGCAGCATCTTGTGCAACCCAGGCTGGTCTTGAACTCATCCTGGAGAATGCCTGATGTCTGACCTGTCTCTCATTTCTTCCTGTGGGCTACCTCAGTCCCCCCATAGCTTCAAGGAGATTATATTGTACTGAACCAAAAGGGACAGAGTTAGTTTAAAATGCAAGGAGGCTTCTAAGTCCCCAGCTTCCTGTGCAGCAGGGAAGCTATTCATTTGAAGGCTGAAAAGTCTCAGAGAAAATGTCATAATATTTCAGATGGTTGAGCCAAGAGCCAAGAAAGCAGAATAAGGAGTTAAGGATGTGGACAACAGAACCGATTCCAGGGTCAAGACCGGTCCCTAAGAAAGCGATAGCTGGAACTCCACTGTAAACAGTGCCTGAGAAAAGCAAGCAATGAGGAAGACAGCTTAATTTGGCCTAATGGCTTCGGAAGCTTAAGGCCCTCCTTGTAGTCTCTTGGTCTTGGCATTTTGGATCTGTGGTGACACAGAGACTGTGAGGAGCAAGAATAGAGAAAAACAGCTACTATCTCATGGTGACCAGGAGGCAAGAGCCAGGGGAGGCTGCACCCCAGCACTCCTCCAAGGACCGCCTGCCAAAGACCTATCTTCTTCCCAGTTGCCTCCCATCCCACCCCCACCCTGGGAAAGGCTGAAATATCAGAGAGAGGTAACAACACAGTCAAATCTCACCCAGCTGTCTTCCAGCTTTCACAGCCTTGCTCTTGGTTGCTTCTACCTCTACTGTGGTTTACGCCATCTTAAATACCTTCTTTGCCCAGCTGTATCCCATCCAGGTTGGGATTAAAGGTGGGGACTACTCAATTTGGTAGTCAGCCTTAAGCTCACAGAAACAGAGAAAGTTCTGTCTCTGGAGTTATAGGATTACTTGCATTACTAACTAAAAACATATCTCTATGTCTCAAACTTGTACATTTTAACTTTTTTTAAAAATTTATTTATTTATTTATTTTTGTGGAATAAAGTCTTTTTTATCCATGCATTCCCATATTCCAACTGCCTTCCCCCTCCTGAGCCCTCCCAGTCAGCCTTCAGCCTCCTTCCTCCCTATGCCCCCACCCTCTCCCCAGAAAGGGCAAGAAGTCCCAAGTTGAATCAACTCATCATCTGCTCCAGGCAAGTCCAATTTCCTCACCCTAATATCAAGAATGGGTTAGGTGTTCCTCTGAAGGGAATAGGCTCCAATGTGCCAGTCCATGCACAGAAACACAGTCTGATCCCTCTTGAGGCTCCACATATTACTCATGTCAGTGGACAGTTGCCTGTCCTTAGAGGGCCTAGTTCTTTTTTCTGCTGTTCCCAGGTGGCTGTTCTTGATTCAGTGAGCTCCCCAGAGCTCCAGCCAGCCATCACTGTGAGAATTTTCCTCACAGTCCCTATTCCCTTGCCCATATAGAGTCTGCTCCCTAGATATTAGCTGGGCTGAGGTCTCAGCCCAGTGCTCAGCCATGTATCCCTGCCTCTACCTCTATTCATTGTTGGATGTAAGTTCTCTGATGACACTTATCGTGGCTATTCATTTGATTATAGGGGAAGTTCTGTTTAGGCAACACCTTCACTATTGGTTGGAGACCTAGGTGGGGACATCCTGTGAGTTCTTGGGGGTTTCCCTAGCACTCGGTCTTTTTCCAAACTTGCTTCCTCTATTAAGATCTCCATCTTTTCCCCTCTCCCTCCTTGTTGTTCCTCTCACTCAATCATTTCCTTCTCTCATCATTTGTTCCCACCTCTTCTTGGTTGCAACTCCTTATGCTCCTGATTAGCTAAGGAGATCTTCTCTATTTTCTCTTCCTAGAGGACTCCCTGGATGTCTCTCTTAAGTTCCTTCAGATCTCAAGCTGTTCAGTGGTTATGGTTTGCAGCTTGGGTATTATTTGTTTTTGGTCTAAAGTCCACTAATGAGTGAGTACATCCCATGCTTATCCTTCTGGGTTTGTGATACATCTTGGGGGAGGATATTCTGTAAATCCATCCGTTTGCCTTCAAATTTTAGGATGTCTTTTTTTTTTTTTTTTTTTTTAACTGCTGAGTAGCACTCCATTGTGTAGATGTACCACAGTTTGTTAATCCACTCCTCAGTTGAGGGACATCTAGGTTGCTTCCAGATTCTTGCTATTACAAATAATGCTGCTATAGTTGGGCTAATGCCTTTTGGATTCGAATGTGCATCTTTAGGGTATATGAACAATAGTGGTACTGCTGGATCCCTGGGGAGATTGATTCCTAGTTTTCTGAGAAACTGCCATACTGAATTCCAGAGTGGATGAACAAGTTTTCACTCCCACCAACAATGGAGGAGTGTTCCCCTTCCTTCGCATCCTCTCCAGCATAGGATGTCCTTCTGTTTTTGATCTTAGTCATTTTGACAGGTATAAGGTGGTATCTCAAAGTTGTTTTAATTTGCATTTCTCTGATGGCTAAAATATTGAACAATTTTTCAAGTGCGTTTCAGCCATTTGTAATTCTTCTGCTAAAAATTCCCTTTTTAGTTATGAACCCCAAATTTTAATTGGGTTATTTAGGTTTTTGGGCTCTAGTTTCTTGAGTTCCCTATATATTTTAGAGATCAGTCCTCTGTGAGTTGTAGGATTGGTGAAAATCTTTTCCCATTCTGTAGGCTGTCATTTTGTCCTATTGACTGTGTCCTTGACCTTACAGAAGCTTCTCAGTTTCAGGAGGTCCCACTTATTGTTGTTCTTATCGTCTGTGCTACTGTTGTTATATTTAGGAAGTGGTTACCTGTGCCAATGCCTTGGAAGCTATTTCCCACTTTCTATCAAGTTCATTGTAGATGGTTTTATGTTGAGGTCTTTGATCAACTTGGATTTGAGTTTTGTGCAGGGTTTGGATCTACTTGCATTTTTCTACATACTACCATCCAGTTACACCAACACCATTTGTTGAAGACACTTTTTTCCACTAAATACTTTTTGGCCTCTTTGTCAAAAATTAGGTGTTTATAGGTGGGTTAATTTTGGGGTCTTCGATTCAATTCAATTTACCCACAAGTCTGTTTTTATGCCAGTACCAGGCTGTTTTTATTACTGTACCTCTATGGTATAGCTTGAAGTCAGGGATGGTGATGCCTCCTGAGGTTCTTTTGTTGAGCAAAATTGTTTTGGCAGTCCTGGCTTTCCTGTTATTCCAAATGAAGTATTGTTCTTTCAAGGTCCAAAAAATATTGTGTTGGGATTTTGATGGGCAATGCATTGAATCTGTAGATTGCTTTTGGTAAGATTACCACTTTTACTATGTTGATCCTACCAATCCAGGAACATGGGAGAGCTTTCTATTTTCTGATATCCTCTTCAATTTCTTTCTTCAGTAATTTAAAATTTTTGTCAAACAGATCTGTTACTTCTTTGGTTATAGTTACACTGAGGCATTTAATGCTATTTGCAGCTATTATAAAGGGTGATGTTTCCCTTATTTCTTTTTCAGCCATTTTATCCTTGATGTATAGGAGGGCTATTAATTTTTTTGAATTAATTTTGTATCCTGCTACATTGCTGAAGGTGTTTATCAGCTGTAGCAGTTCCCTGGTAGAATTTTGTGGGTCACTTATGTATACAGTCATATCATCTGTAAATAGATAGTTTCCAATTTGTATCCCCTTAATCTCCTTTTCTTCTCCTTACTGCATTGGCTAAAATTTTGAGAACTATGTTGAATAGATAATGATAGAGAGGACAGCCTTGTCTAGTTCCTGATTTTAGTGGGATTGCTTTGAGTTTCTCTCCATTTAGTTTGATGTTGGATGCCAGCTTGTTGTAAATCACCTTTATTATATTTAGGTATTTTTCCTGTATTCCTGAGCTCTCCAGAACTTTTATCATAAAGGAATGTTAGATTTTTAAAGGCTTTTCAGCATCTGAGGAAATGATCATGTGGGTTTTTTTCCTTCAGTTTGTTTATATGATGGATGACATTTACGATTTTTTGTTTATTGATCCATTCCTGCATTTCTGGGATGAAGCCTACTTGATTGTGGTGGATGATACTTTTTATATGTTGTTGTGTATGATCTGCCAGAATTTTGTTGAGTATTTTTGCATCAATGTTCATGAGAGAGGGTGGTCTGTAATTCTCTTTCTTTGTTGCATCTTTGAGTAGCTTGGGTATCAGGGTGATTGTGGCCTCATAAAAAGAGTTTGGCAGTGTTTCTTCAGTTTCTACTGTATGGAACAGTTTGTTGAGTATTGGTATTAGTTATTTGAATGTCTGGTAGAATTCTGCAGTGAAACATCTGGTCCTGGGCTTTTTATATTTGGGAGACTCTTAATAACAGCTTCAATTTCCTTTGGGGTTATAGGTCTGTTTATATCTTTAATCTGATCTTGATTTAATTTTCATAATTGGTACCTGTCCAGAAAGCTGTCTATTTCTTTTAGGTTTTTTCATTTAAGTGGAGTATGGATTTTCCAAGTATGACCTGATAATTCTCTGAATTTCCTGAGTGCTTGTTTTTATGTCTCTCTTTTCATTTCTGATTCTGTTAATTTGGACACTCTTTCTGTGTCTTTTAGTTAGTTTGGAAAAGGGCTTATCTTGTCGACTTTCTCAAAGAACCAACTTTTTAATTCATTGATTCTTTGTATTGTTCTCTTTATTTCTATTGTACTGATTTCAGCTCTAAGTTTGATTATTTCCTGCTGTCTACTCCTTCTAGGTGAGTTTGCTTCTAATTGTTCTAAAACCTTCAGCTGAGTCTCTAGTGTGAGCTTTCTCTTGGTTGTTTATAAAGGCATCTAGTGCTATGAATTTTCCTTTTTAACATTGCTTTCATTGTGTTTCATAAGTTTGGGTATATTGTGGATTCATTTTCATTAAATTCTAGAAAACCTTTGATTTCTTTCTTAACTTCTTCCCTGACCCAGAGGTGGTTCAATATAGAGATGTTCAGTTTCCATGAGTTTGTAGGCTTTCTGTGATTTTTGTTGTTGTTGAATTCTAACTTTAGGCCATGGTAGTCTGATATGATACAATGGGTTATTCCCATTTTTTATATCTAGTAATATTTGCCTTATGACCAAGTATGTGGTCAGTTTTAGAGAATGTTCCATGGGGTACTGAGAAATTTGTATATTCCTTTGTGTTTGGATGAAAGCTTCTGTAAATATCTATTAAGTCCATTTGCATCGTAACATCTGTCAGACCCCTTATTTCTCTCTTGAGTCTTTGTCTGGTTGACCTATCCAGGAGTGAAAGTGAAGTATTGAAGTGTCCCACTATTAGAGTGTGATATTTAATGACAGGTTTAAGCTTTAGTAATGTTTCCTTTACATATGAAGGTTCTCTTATATTAGGGACATGAATATTCAGGATTGAGGTCTCATCTTAATCAATTTTTCCTGAGATGAATAAGTAATGTCGGTCCTGGTCTCTTTTGACTGATTTTAGTTTGAAGTCTACTTTGTTGGATATTAGGATGGCAACACCAGCTTGTTTCATTAGACTATTTGATTGGAAAATCTTTTCCCAATCCTTTACTCTGAGCCTGTATCTGTCTTTGGAGTTGAAGTGTATTTCTTATATGTAGCAGAAGGTTGGCTTTTGTTTTTATATCCATCGTGTGAGGGTGTGTCTTTCTATAGGTGAATTGAGCCCATTGATATTAAAGAATATTAATGACTACTGATTGTTATTTCCTGTTATTTTTGGTGATAGTTGTGTGTATTTCCTTTCTTAAGGTTTTTCTGCTGTGGGATTATCGATTATTTGTGGTTTCATGGGTGTATCTGGGCTCCTTATGTTGAAGTTTTTCCTCTTGTACTTTCTGTAGAGCCAGATTTATGGATAGGTATTGTTTAAATCTGATTTTGTCATGAAATATCTTGTTTACTCCATCTATGGTGATAGTTTTGCTGGGTATAGTAGTCTGGGTTGGCAGCCATGCTCTTTTAACTTCTGTATAACTTTTAAGTGTCTGTATAACTTCTGACCAGGATCTTCTTGCTTTCATTATTTCCATTGAATAGTCTGGTATTATCCTGATGGGTCTGCCTTTATAGGTAAGTTGCCTTTTTTCCTTTGCAACTCTTAATATTTTTTCTTTGTTCTGTATGTTTTGTGGCTTGATTATTATATGGTGAGCAGACTTTTTGGGGGGGGGTCTAATCTATTTGATGTTCTGTAAGCTTCTTGTATCTTATAGGCATTTCCTACTTTAGGCTGGGAATGTTTTCTTCTATGATTTTATTCAATATATTATCTGTGCCTTTAAGCTGGTATTCTTTTTCTTCTTCTATTCCAATTATTCTCAGGTTTGATCTTTTCATGGTCCCAAATTTTTGTGTTATGTCTTCTTTTGGTTTTAGTGTTTTCTTTGACTGATATATCTATTTCCATTATTATATCTTCTACTCCAGAGATTCTCTCTTCCATCTCTTGAATTCTGTTGGTTATGCTTATATCTGTAGTTGCAGATTGTTTCTTCAGATTTTCTATTTTCACCTTTGCCTCATTTTGTGCCTTCTTTATTGCTTCTATTTCAATTTTTAGTTCCTGGAATGATTCTTTCATTTGTTGGATTTCTCTTTCTATGTTTTCTTTCAAGAATTTGTTAATCTCTTTCAATTGTTTGTATTTTCTTCTATTTCTTTAAGAGAATGTTTATATCCTCTTTTAAGACTTCTATAATTTTCATAAAGTTGTTTTTAAGGTTGTTTACTTCTGTTTCCTCTTCATTGCTCTGTTCAGGTCTTGGTGTTGTATAATCACCAGTTTCTCTGGTGATGCCTTGTTGTTTGTTGTATTGTTGAACTCAGGATCTCTGAAAGAACAGTCCTGAGCCATCTCTCTAGCCCCTGTTTTTTGTATTGTTATATGTATTCTTGCACTGGGTCTGACCATTGCTTCCTTGGTTCCCTCTTAGTCAGTGCTTAGTCTGTTGTGGGACCAGGGGTTTACGTCTCCAGTCTGCTTGCTGTACACATGGAGTCTACACAATCTTTTACTCTGCTCTGGACATGGGATCTGCATGATACGCAGATGTCCAGGTGTGATGATGCAACTTGCTTTGGAGGCAGGGTTTGGTCATAGGATGTCCCTCTTGCTGTGTGTTTCTGGAGATTGCTGGGGGGGGTCTCCCAGCTTTGTTTGGTTTAGCGCAGGGCTGGGTGTGGGGGCAGAGCTGGGGCTGTGTCCCTGACTTCAGAAAGGAGGTCTTCAGGTGGCCTAGGAGTTGGAATGTGCTCACCTCTTATTCTGCTCTGGACACAGTGTCTATCTGATCTCTTGCCTCTACTTTCTAAAGATTTCTTTTTATTCAAGTATGTGTCTGTCTGTGAGTCTGCAAAAGTGAGGCCTGTAGGAGCCAAAAGAGGGTTCTGGAGTTCCTGGATCCATAGTAGCCGTGGTTGTGAATTTCTTCATGTGGGTCCTCTGCAAGCACCCTACCTACTAAGTCATGTCCTCTTCCCATTTGACTCACTTTCTGAAGGTTCCCAAGTGCCAAGCCAGGAGCCAATCCTTTAATGGGACTCTGAGGAATATTGATCCAACCTGTGGCAATCACCCTAGAAAAGAGACACCTAGAGACATGTGCCTGGGTGGATTTTAGAGTTGTCATGGACCAGTGAGCACTGAGTATCTGAAATTTTTCCTTTTTCTGAATAGGAATATCATTGCTGTCTGTTCTTGCTTCCCACATACACACATTATGCTGTGTTTGGAGTAGAATTATGCAGATTCCTGTAAAATGAAAGAATAAGTCATCTGTCCCCACCATGACTTTTCTTTTGGGGTTGAGATTTTTATTGACTGAAGATCACACAGACATTTCAAGTCTGATATATCAGAGAGGCACATCCATATCTGGAACTGTGATGACAGAATGCCCCAATGAGATGAATGTTTGGAGATTGGTGTTTCTCCCACAGAAGGGATGTAGTTTATTGTGTTTAGGTGTGGACCTCCATGGTTGACTTGCCAAAATAAAACCAATAACTTCTCCCTACCCTGCATCTGTGTTCTTTCATAAGATCCCTTTGCTGCCTTCTTCGTGAAGAGGCAGGCCGTGTGAACCAGACCGGGTTTCAGTAAATATCACACAAGAGGCACTAAGCAGCACTGACCCAGGCCTGAAGCCGTAGCTTCTGCTCTGACCTCCTCAGACTTCTGCCACACATCACATAAGAAGCCCAAGCTAGCCTTTGTAAGGACAAACTGCCCTAGGAAGTCAGGGGCTGGCCAACCCACAGGATCAACTGCCAGACTCAAAGGTGAAACTATCTGAGACCTCTCATTCCTCACCAGCTGACCAGGCAATAGCAGCCAAGCCAAATCACTAACCCACAGAGTCATAGGTAAATAGAAACAGCCATTATTTTGGCTTTATTCAGCTGCATAGTGGTAACTGATATGATGGAGACATATCTACCATATGAAGAAAATACATTTTCTTACTTTCTTTCAAAGTAGCTCTTTCCTATTATGTGATGGGTAGAATGAGGAATATTTGTGTCAGGTACCATGGCTCCTGTTGTAGTGTTCTTGATTGAATGTCTTGGCCTTCCTTAGGAGACAGACATCTGTGTACATATGGCATACTCTATCAATTGCTTTTGAGCTGGGGTTCTCAGGAGTGGAGAAGAACAATGGTGACTGGATCCAAGCATTGTCCTTGAATCACCCAGTTTAACAAGGGGTCCTATTGTAACCATTTTCATTCGAGGCAACTGAGGCTTGCAGATTGTATTTTGATGAAATTCAAGCCTAGTCTCATTCCAGAAGACTGAACCATAGTGCTTAGACCCCACCTTCCATGGAACTCAGTATTACAGAAACAGAGGCCAGAGTACTAAACAGAGAGTTTGGAAAAAGAGTTGATACAGGCAGTAAATTAGGCTTCTCTTCTCCAAGCTGGTGATTTACCCAGTTTCTGCAGTGAAGCGTGTTTGAAAAATTATTTCCAAGACTTGGTAAGCAGAGCCAGGAGGGTTGTGAATTTGAAACTAATTGGGTCAATACAGTACATGTGCTGCCTCATCTTATGTCAGCGTGAGACATAAGCTAAAGTTATTTGAAAGGAGGGAAATTTAATTGAGAAAATGCCTTGGTAAGATCTGGCTATAAGGCATTTTATAATTAGTTTTTGATGTGGAAGGGTCTATTCCATTGTGAGCAGGGCCATCCCTGGGCTGGTGGTCCTGGGTCTATAAGAAAGCAGGCTGAGCAAGCCACAGGAACAAGCCAGTAAGCAGCCCCCCACCATGGCCTCTGCATCAGCTCTGCCTCCAGGTTCCTGCCCTGACTTCCTTCAGTGATGGACAGTACAGTGCTGTGTAGGTGTAAGCCAAATTAACCCTTTTATTGCTTTGCTCTTGATGTTTGATCACAGCAAAAGTAAACCTAACCAAGACAATATAAATATATCCATTTTATGAATAAACATACATATACATTTTGTGACCCTGTCATAAAATAAAACAATAATATAAAGTAAAGCCTCCTTTTTATATCAGTTACTTTTGTGTAGCTGTGAGAAGATATCTGATACTTTAGGGGAAGAATTACTAAATTTGGATCATGTTTTCAGAGGGTTGGTCCATAACTGCTTGGCTGCATATATTTGAGCAGAACTCCATGGTTGTTGTGTGATATTTTGATTGCATTCTGACAGTACCAAGACTGACAATAAAGTTTGTTTTGAATCAGAGGGCAGAGCTAGCTATTGGCTGACCAGAATTAACCATAGAGGTTTTGGAGGACTGAGGGAAGTGGGGGAGGGAGGAAAGAAGGGAGAGGGGGAAAGAGGAAGAGAAGAAGGGAGAGGGGAAGGGAGAGGTGAAATAGAGAAATGTGGTGTTTACACGCACACACTTTATGCTCCAATCTGTCTAAAGGCTGATGAAAGCTCAGCCTTTATCTCTCAGTGTCGGTACCTCCCGGGAAACAGCTCTCTCACATTTGTACACACAGAATGATGTGCTCCATCAGAGCATCTGTCTCACAGCTCCTGCTTCAACTTCTCGGCTCCCTATTTTTCTTAAAATGCCTAGAACTTCCCAGGCCCTCCACAGAGGGCAGCCTCCCCTCTGCTGAGACTGGGATGTAGTCCTCTTCCAAACATTTCCACAAGCCAGCCAGCCAGGGACATGGCTGCTCAAAGAGAGGATTTACTGTATTTACCAGAGCTCTATCAGTGGGTGGCCCACTGGGGTTGATGGATAGAGGCAGAACAAGGCTGGGTTTGCACAATCAAAGCAACTCTAGTACCCACTTGGAAAATGCATGGCATTTTGAGGGAAATCCCAAACATGTTTTCTAAGGAGTCTGGTTGTCTCTTCCATGCTGTGTACTCTAAACTGTACTTTTATTTTTTTGTTTATTTGAGTCAGAGCTTACACTGTAGCCTAGGCTGGCCTGGCACTCACTTTGTACTCAGACAAGCCTCGAATCTAGAGTAATCTCCCTCCCTCAGTCTCCTAAAGGAGGGAGCCACCTTGCCTGGTTTCACAGTCTTGAGGCTTTAGAATAATTGGGCAAAGATTCGCCAAAAGCTACGAAGAGTTTTGTACCAAAAGTCTAGCTACACCCAGCAGGTTCAGAAAAAGAGAAATGAGAGGTTCCAGGTACATGCTGGGTGGGAAGTGAAGATGTATCTAGGGGAGCTGGGAAAAGCGTGTGTGGCAGCAGGGGAGGTGGGAATGATCAAAATATGTTGTATAAACTTCTCAAAGAATTAGTAAAAACATATTATTTTAGGGGTATTTGTAGTTTAAGGAGTTCATATTGTCTTTTCTCTTAATAATCAAAAGCTAATATATTTTCCAAAACGATCCAGAAGGAATACTGTATACTAAAAGAGGCACATGCTAGGTTACTAATAAAATGCCAGTGAGAGGCCAGCACATGGTGGCCCCACTGTCCATCTCCTGCTTCTAACAAGCACTGAAGTTACACATAGTTTTTAAACTTACCAAAACCACAAGCAACAGTCTTAGCGTGTTTCTTTCCTCAGACATACTGTCATCCTCCTCTGAGGGCGCATGGATGAGAACCTGCTACCACCATTTGAGTGTTGCCCAGAGGCCTGACATGGGCACTGTGGATGTCCTTGTTCCCAGGGGCCTTCCGCAAATGACACACTTGGTTATTGCTGTATTCGCTGAGCAAAGGGATACAATGGCAAACATGAAATCAAACACTAAAGCAGAGCCTAGTGTGGTAGTTCCAATTCCAGGAAGACCATGAGTTCAAGGCCAGTTCAAAACAAAAATAAAACACTCTCTAAAAAATAATGAGAAACTGCAGTGAGGAAGAGCAATGACCTGGTAGGTGAGGCCAGCAGCACTGAAGGGAGCTCTTGTTTCTTGATGTCTCTCCATTTCCACAGTGATGAGACAATACAACTCTAGAACAGTAGATTACTTCTAACACACAAGCACATGTTGGCAGCACGAAGGACATCAGGGTGTTTGGTTGCTGTTGTTGGTTTGTTTGTTGCCACCATTTAAAACGTTTTCATCCTCTGTGGAACAGATGTTCTATGTGATTTTCCAGTGGCCTTTATTAATGTTACTATACTATGGTGATGCACTGTGTATCTAAGAAAGCTTGTCTGACGATCAGAGGACAGCGTCAGCCACAGAGTTAGCCATAGAGGTCAGGGAGTGTGACACACACCTTCAATCCTAGCACTTGGGAGGCAGAGAAGAGATTCAGTGAGTTCAAGGCCAAATAGAACCAGGCATTGGTGGCACACATCTTTAATCCCAGCATTAGGAAGGTTGCCATAGGAAGTTATACGGCTGGGCAGAGAAGAACTATAAGGTGGGAGGAGACAGGAGCTCACCCGGTGTGTTGCCCTTCCCTTCCCCTATTCAGTCTGAGGATTCCTGGAGACAAGAGTGTCCTCTTTTGGCTGAGCAGTTGGTGAGGTGAGAAATGGCTGTGACTTGTTCCTCTGTCTCTCTGATCTTTTAGCATTTGCCTCAATATCTGGCTCTGAGTTTTTATTATAAATTTTATTATGAGTTTTTATATAATGATTATAATTGATCATTTTTATTATGATCAATTAGGATTCATGCAACATTATGCAATTTCAACATAGCTATAGTTTGAAAAGACCCAGGAGGCTAAGATAGGCTTAGTGAATGTTTGAGCTCAGTAAAGATCCAGACACGTTAAACATTTAAGTCAGCTTACTGCTGTGGCCCTGTTATTTCACTACCCCCTCCACGGCCTGAGACCAAAGGCCTTTAATCACTGGCCCTTCCCTGACAAGCCCTGCCTATGTGCCTCTCATCTACGCTAGTGAAGCTGGCTGAGGAGGCTCCTGTAAACCCAGCTTCCATCTCTCCCATGCACCCTGTTTTTGAAAATCTTGTTCCCCAGACCCAAAGATAAAATGCTTCTTGAGCAATACCTCTTCTGCTCTCATGGTCCTCCAAACTCAGATGTCTGTCCCCATCCAGGTCCAACGGTCTGTAAGTCATTTCAGGCAGCATTCCTCCCCAGCCTGTAACTTACATATGTCCTTCTGAGGCCCTCTTTTCCTGTAATGTGAACATACCTCTCCATGAAGTCTGTGATGGTGAAGGGAGATATCTGTGGAAATGCCCAGTGCCATGTCTGGAATGGTGATGGCCACCAGAAGCCCATGTTTTTACCTCCTGTCTGGGACATGAGGCAGGGCTGTATAGTTCACCTCCTCTTCTTTTCCCCCAACACCAATCAATACACATATAAAACTAATGGTTGGGTTGGGTTTCCTGGGAGGAGAATGCAGCTCAACTGACAGAATGCTTGCCTGACGCATGCAAAAGCCATGCTGTCTATATTCAGCAACAAATAAACCAGGCATGGCAGTGCATGTCTTTAATCCCAGCACTCAGGAGATGAAGGCCAAGAGATCAGGAGTTCAAGATCATCCCCAGTTATATAGAAAGTTCTAGGTCAGCCTGGGATACATAAGACCCTGCCTCAAAAAATTAAAAAAAAAAACAAAAAAAACTTTCCCAAGTAGGAATTGATGATTCTCACTAGATTATACCCCAGGTTTTTGCCATTCACTTTGTGGAATTTAGATGTTCCAACCTTTCCATTTTAATCTTTAAATGTATTTATTTGTTGTGTGTATGTGTGTGTGTGTGCACATTTGACTGTGCACACTAGAACATGCTTTATCTACTGAACCATCACATTAATCCAGTCACCTCCTCCCATTCCTTGTCACAATTTAATACAGTGCTGGTTGAGTCATGATGATCAGAACAAAACAGGAGTCTGTGATGTGTGACATAAGACAGGAACTGATACTTTCCGCCAGTTCTTTAAGGTAGCCCATGTGCAACTCTGCAGAACAAAACCAGTTCTTTTTCTTAAATACAAGATTTATTTTTAATTTCATGTGGTGGTGTTTTGCTTGCATGTATATCTGTGTGAGGGTGTCAGAAATCCTTAAGGTACAGTTACAGACAGGTGGGAGCTGTCATGTGCTTGCTGGGAATTGAACCCAGGTATTCTGGAAGAGCAGCCAGTTCTATTAACTGCCGAGCCATCTCTCCAGCCCCACAAAACTAATTTGTAGTGGAAAATGACACCTGTGAACTCTGAGTACTCTTCTCACACTGAGGGTCCAAGAGTTCTGTGTTGTCCTAGTTAACCCAGATACAGGATGGGCCCAGGCTCCCACATGCTAAGCAAGCCTCTAACACTGAACTATAACCCCAACCCTCTTGTCTATCTATTTGTCTATCTACCTAACCATCCATCCATTCATCTGTATCTATTTATCTATCTATCTACCTACCTACCATTTTTCATTTATTTATTTATTTTGAAACACAGTCTCATGTAGGCCAGGCTTGTTTCAAATTCCCTATGTATAAAGAACAACTTTGAATTTCTGATTCTCCTGCCACCACCTTTTGAGTTCTGGGATTGTAGGGTTATACCACAATCTATTTTGTCTAAGAATCAACCCAGAATCCTCTGGAAGAGCAATCAGGATGCTTAACTGCTGAATTATCTCTCCAGCCCTTCCAAATCTTCTTTTAAGTGTTTGTTTGTTTGCTGAGACTGGTTGAAAGTAGCCCAGGCTGGACTCTTTTTAACTTTTAATTTTTGAGTCAGTCTCAGTGTTTTACTCAGTCTGACTTTGAACTTTTAGTCAGTCTTACCTCAGCCTCCTGATTAGTCAACCGCAGGCTTGTCCTGTAGCCCCTTTCTTTCCTTCCTGGAAAGCAATGGGGACAGCAGAGGCTGCCAGTCCATGGCTGACTGTTCAGTGGTACAGGCTTATTCTCTCTGCTCAATCAAGGCACTTTCTTTGGCCAAATATACTATTGTTTGTAATTCAGTCTAGTGTACATTTTTGCTTATGTTGAGAGAGGTTTCCAAAGAATCTGGTGGAACTAAGAAGACAAATCTTTTTTGTGCTGTTCCCTTTCTCATTAAATACTTATGGAACTAAATGGTTTTATTACATTTATTTGTGTGTGTGTGTGTGTGTGTGTGTTAATATATGTGTGTGCACCTGCCACAATTGAGTGTGGATGTCAGAAGACAACCTGTATGTAGTAGTAAGTTTCTGACCCATACTTTCGGGCCTAGTCCTGAGATTCAGACCCACTCGTAGCCCCACTGCCAAATAAAGGCTTATATTGATTTTTATGATGATTGACCTAGGTCCCAGGCATATAACTTGCTAACTCCTTCATCTTAACTTAACCCATGATTCTTACCTTGTTTAGCCATGGGGCTTGGTACCTTTTCTCAGAGCAGCATCTCAATTTCTTTCCTCTGCATCTGCTGGCTGCTCAGCATGGCGTCTTTGTGGCAACTCTCTGGCTTCTCTGTGGCATCTCCGCTCTGCTCTTACTGCTCCCAGAGTTTTCCCTGTCTGGTAGCTCCACCCCCACTTCCTGTCTGCCTTCAGCCAATCAGCGTTTTTATTAAACTAGTATAGGCGGGACAATTATTTACAATGTAACAACATAATCCCACTACCCCTGTGAGAGCTGGTTCTCTCCATTCACCATGTTAGTCCTGGGGAATGAACTCAGGATCTCAAGCTTGATACCAGGAATTTTTACCTGCTGAGTCATTCTTCTAGTCCTGGAAAATGTTTTTGTTTTGAGATAGGGTCTTTCTATGTAGTTCTGGCTGTCCTAGAGCTCACAATGTAGACCAGGTTGGCCTTGAACTAACGTAGAGCCTCTTGCCTCTGCCTTCCGGTGCTAGAATTAAAGACATGTGCCACTAGGCCTGACCTGGCCCTGGAATTTTTACTGTAAATGAAATTGCTAAAATATTCACCAAGTTGCTTCAGTGTAAGTCTAATGCTTTTTGTTCTCTGAAGGTTGAATTGTAGTCAAGTCAACTTAAATAAATGTGCATGCCTTCAAACATGTGTTTACTTTCAGCACATAAACCAGCATTTAGGAAATCTGGAGCTGAACCAAGGGCAACCTCTGACAGGAAAACATGAGCATCACTTCAAGGGTGACGTTTGTAATCCACACTGCAGGAATGCTGTTTGTTAAGGAACTTGCACTTGGAACTGAGTACCCAGGCTCCTGCTCTCAGATCCATCATGAAGACATTCCAAAGTATCAGTGGAATTCAGTTGCTAGCAGTCAAGTCCTGAGGCGCGCGTGTGTATGTGTGTGTGAGTGTGTGTGTGTAAAGGTACACATATGCATGTCAACCTTGTGTGTCATTTCTCAGAAGCCATTGCTTTGTTTTATGAACAGGCTCTCGCACTGAGATCTGGGGCTTCTCAAGTATTCTAGACTAGCTGGTCAGCAATCTGAGAGAGCCACCTGACTCTACCTCACTTGAGCTGGGATTATAGCAATATATCATGTCTAGCATTTTTCTATGGATGCTGGGGCTCAAACTCAGGTCCCCACACTGGTGTGCCAAGCACTTTAGACTGAGCTATCCTCTAGCCTTATGTCCATACAACCAGATTCAAAGTGGTTAAGGCTTTCCCCAATCACCATCTGAGCTGCCATTCTGTCTAAAGGCATATATTTTTCACTTGAAATTCATTAAAAATTTTCCTATATTCTGTGAGCACTGAATTTCCTAGTCTCATCAAGAGGCAAAACTATGTCCAAATCATAAAAATGTTTGAGGAGGATCCATAGGGTATGGCTGTAAGGTCAGGGAATACATAGCTGCTGTGTCTGTAGAAAGTGAATGGCCAAGGGCTGGAAGTGTAGCCCAGTGAGTAGCTTTTGTTTAAAATCACCCTCGCCACCCAATATCAAATAAACCAGATATGGTAATGTTCCCTATAGTTCCATGAATTCCAACTTCCTATGAGGTGACACTGATCTTGAACTCCTGACCCTTCTACCACCCCACTGCTGGGGTTACCGGCTTGTATCACTATGACTTGTAATTCTTTTTCTGATTTTTGTTTTTGTTTGTTTGGGCAAGGTCTTACTGTGTGGCTCAGGCTGCTTGAGAACTTACTGTAGTCTTCCTGCTTCCGTCTCCTGGGTACTGAGAACACAAGCATGGGACACCATGCCTAGAATTCCAAACCTCCATAGTGCTGGAATATGGTGTCTTCTCAAATCTCTGCAGAGCACAGAGTGAAAGGGCAGGACTGCCTGAGCTCTGACTCTCTCTGTCATGAAGACAGGCTGATAAGAATGTCTATGTTATAGTGCTTATGGTCATCTCTAAAAAATCTGGTTTTTTTCTGAGGCTGCAAAGACACTGCCAGGCCATAGAAAGTCTCAGTGACAATGCAGACTTGGGGGGTGGGCAAGCCAGATGGCTTCTGCCTACATGGAGTGCACAGAAGAGAGAACATGGGCTACAGTTGCTGTGAAGCAAGGCTCTGGTGGCATTTGACAGACATGATCTTGAGTTATTGGCTGACTATTTGTATATATGCTTTGTGTCCCTATTAAGATGTACATTTATAGAAGGAAAGGGCCTGGAGAGCCTGCATCAACTTTTGCTGTATCCTCAGCTCTGACTGCAGTGTCTTATACATGGCAGACATCTGACAATATTGACTGCTAGTTACCTAGAGGACTGGGACTCCTGTAATAAAAACTAGTTATGAAGATCCTATTCCTTGATGGAGTTTTGTGGCTATTATAATTTGATTATATCAATATATAAAAAACTAACACACAGACACTTCTGCTCATGAACTTTTCAGTTTCTTGTCTCACAGGCTTTGAGTTCTGATACCATTAACATACAGCCAAATTTACTCCCATGAGGCAAGTTCTATTATTGCCCATGCTTTGTAGATGAGAAAAACATGGCACAAAGAACTAAGGTTATTTGTCTTGAACTACAAGGAAGTGGTGGAGCTGAGATTTGAGCTGACAGCTGACCCATTAGGAGAAGAAATGGGATGCAATTCCTTGGTGACACTGTCTGACTAGGTGACAAAAAGATATGTGGCCTCCTCAGATAGGAAAATATAAGAACCAGTGACATGGTACAGTTCCAACTGCAAAGCCCCCAGTGAGAGCATGTAGGGTGGAGCTATCTTTCTTTCTTCTCAACTGTGTTGAGAAAGGCAGCTGGGATCCAAAGAGAACCAATTTCTCTGGAGGCTCCTTGTAATGGCCTACCTGCAGAACTCAGGTCCCTTACCAAAGCCCTTCAACCAAGACCTCCAGAGACCTCCTGTGCTCAAGGTCCCTCCCCTTGGAGATCCTCTGCCAAAGCACCATCGATGATCCCTCATCAGGCCAACAACAACAACGACACAACCCTGCTCCTTTCCTCCTTTCTCTGGGCCGTCTCTTGGTGACCTTTTTTTCTTTTCTTTTTATGATTTTCACCCAGCCTTTTGTTAGCCTGCTGTGTTTGGAAATGGTAGATGATTAAACCTCCTGGCCAGGTGTAAATGCAACCTTTGTCATCTGAGGCTGGGAAAATTATCTTGCTGGGCTACCTACCACCTCCCTGAAGCTCCTGCACTATCTGACTCCGCCAGACCCTCTTGAGGGGCTAAGGTCTGGAAGGCTTAGGCCCCCCGTGAATGATTGCCATGCCACGCTCTAAGCCCAGTCCAGAAGCCAGAGAGCCCGATTGTACCCAAGGACCATAGAGACACTGAAGCTATCTAAGGTTTAGGGATCTCCCCCCCTCCCACCTCTACCTTGGGTGTGTGGGGGGGATTTTTACCAGATAAATAATAAAATAAGTAAACATGTAATCATTGACTAAGACTTTAAACCTGAGAGGTTTAACATTTGCAGAAATAGTCATTCCCCTGTCCCCTTACTTTGCTTTAGTAGCTATCAGTAGCCCTCAGAGTCCACATGTCCACAAGATGAGGCTCTGAAGTTCAAGCTCAGAAGGTACAGTCAGAGAGAGAGCAGGAGCAGACTCAAGTGGTCTTGGCAGAATGGCTAAATCTCGTTCTTCAAAAGAGACCCTCAGTCCACACCAAATATGAACACAGACTTGAGCTGGAAAGGCCAAGCCAGGCCTCCAGGGCTGGGAACTGCTAGCTTAAAGGACAGAAAGTTCTGGGTCTGCATTAAATGCACTACTGGCAGCCCAATGTCCTGGAAAAGCAGCCAGAAGTCCTCTGTTGACTTTGTAAGGCCCAGTTCTCACCAACAGACCCACACCTCAGGAAAGCTGGGGCTGAGCAAACAGTACCAGGCAAGTGCCCTTTCTGTGTGCTCTTCCCAAGCTTGGGAGCCTGGCCACTGCTCAAGGGAGCTAAAGGCAGTGGAACCTGTTCTCAGGCAGCTTTTGTTTGTCACAGCCCTTTCAGCTCTGCTGCTTACTGGATTTGGTGCAATTGGAGCAGAGAAGTAATAATCAATTTCAGCTTCCTCTGTAGATAGCTAATGTTTGTCAAAGACCAAAGGACCAGCTCAAGGAGTCAATCAGAGCATGGTTAGTGGGTGTCAGCCCCACCCCAGCATTCTGTGAGGGATTTTGCAGCAGATCCCCAGCAGCAGCAGCAGCAGCAGCAGCAGCAGCAGCAGCAGCAGCAGCAGCAAATTGAGGGTTCTTCGGCAAACACACTAAACCACTATTCCTGCCCTTAGAAATTTTCTTCAGGCAAAGAGCACTGGGAATAGGCAGAATCAAGTAAGAAAAAGTCAAAAGGGAGGGAGGCAAGAAGAAAGAAAATCATTGCTTTGCTTTGTATCCTTAGTCAACAGATCACATGGCTCTGGGTTTTACTGAGGCTTTTGCATGAAAGCAATGACATTTGCTCCAGATAGAATGGAGCAATTCTATTTCCATCAGCACATCACATTTCCATCAGCAGCAGACACATTCTGTATGCACATTAGGAGACATCCCTGGGTGCAGCTGGCCTTTTAATGAGTGATAGGTTGCAGATTAAGTAGAGGGGACACAAGATGATTTCAGCCCACTGTGGGAAAGGAAGAGAGAGACAAAGGCCACAGACTGGAGACAGCTCTGCCAGCTGCATGGAAGAGTTTCTTTTAGGATAGAATAAGAAAATATTACTGCTGCCCTCAGAGATTACATATTGATCAAAATATATTCTGTGCAGAGCAGAGCACTGTGGGAGGGTGGGACACACCTAGTCTATCAAGAAAAAGAAAATGCAGTGCCCAGTGTGGAGACTCATATCTATACTTCCCACACTCCACTGTGTGTGAGAGGCCAGCGCTGACTACAGCTATAGTGGAATCATGTTCTGGTACATTGTAAATATTTTTTTCCTCCTGCTAGTTTAATAAAAAGATGATTGGCCAGAGGCAGACAGGGAGTGTGGGTGGGACTGCCAGACTAAGAAAACTCTGGGAACAGGAAGAGAAGAGCAGAGACACCAGAGAGATGCCAGGAGATGCAGAAGAAAGAAGATAACCATGCTGTTCTGAGAAAAAGTACCAAGCCACATGGATAAACATATTAATGGAAATAGATTGAGTTAAGATGAAAGAGATAGCTAGCTGTATGTCTGAGCCATAGGTTGAACAGCATGAAATTAACATAAGCCTTTATGTGATTATTTGGGGCTCAGTGGCAGCAGGGCTGAGAACAGTCTGAACCTCTGGGCTAGGCCGGAAAGGTAAGAAACCCCTTACTACCTATAACAGGGTTAGTCCTTGTCTTAAGAGGAAAAGGGAATTAGAAGTAAAGGAGAGGGAGGGAGGCCAAGCAGAAAATACAGCCCTGGACTTGAGGATCCACCATTAAATAAAGACAAAGCATTCATGACAATGTGGTCTAAAGGAAAGGAACAGTAACAATGGATATCAGAATTCCTGAATTTTCTTTTGTTTAATGAGACAGAGTCTGACTATGTAGCCCAAGCTGGCCTCAAACTCCAGATTCTCCTTCCTAATTCTTGGGATAATTGAAAGGATTCCATAGAGAGAAGACAGTTGAACAATATCAGGTGCACAAACAAGGCACACACACACACATATACACATACACACACATAGAGGCAGACATACATAGAGGCAGATACAATCAAACATATACTCAAGTAGACACTTAAGCAAAGAGTCAGACAGATATATGCAGACATACAGGCTCAGACAGACACACAGAGGCAGGCAGATATATTTAGGCAGATACACTCAGGCATGCACAAACAAGCACACACACACACACACTCAAACACAAACACATACACATAGGCACACACACTCAGTCACATACATACAGGCATACACACATAGACAGACACCCACAAGCAGGTACACAGAGGCAGATACACACCTAGGCAAGCACACAAATAAACACACACACAAACACACACATACTCAGTCACATACACACAGGCACATACACATGAGCACAGATACACACAGGCACATACAAAGGCACATGAACACACAGGCACTCACACACTCAGTCACACACACAGGCATTCACACAGTCAGATACAAGCACACACACAGGAAGACATACAAACTTAGATGCACATGCACACACAGACACACACACAGAGTCATATACACACAGGCACACACAGAAGCACACATACATGAGCACATATAAACACAGGCACACACACAGGCACACACACACAGGCACACACACAGGCACCCACGCAGAAACATAAGCACAGTGAAGACAAATGTGGAATTCACAGAGTCTAGAAGAGGCCGATTTCTGGCTGTAGGCTCAACAGGGAGAAAAGCTAGGACACATGTGACAGTGTCCATGGCATTCTCAGGAGCTCAGAATGTCCCAGCCTCTGGAACACAGGATACAAGGGGAGAGAGGCAAGGCGCTGCTCTTATCCAAATGCTGCTTGCAGGTGTGGCTGTTGACAAGAGTTTCTAAGGATGTTGGAAAGATGGTGACTCCACACAGAACCAATGTGTGTGTGTGTGTGTGTGTGTGTGCAAATACATGTGAATATATGTGCATTTGTATGGAGGCCAGAGGACACTGGATGTTGCTCTGTTATTCTGAGCCTTATTATTTTTAAAGGTTTATTATTTTTAAATTCTATCTATGAGTGTGTGGGTAGAGAGCAGAGATGTCATCCTCCCCGAGGCTAGAGTTACAGGCAGGTGTGAGCCCCTGTTTTGTTGTTATTGATTGTTTGGGGTGATTGTTATTTAAGACAAGGTTTCAAGTAGCTCAGACTTGCCTCCAGTTTGCTCTGTAGCCAAGGATGACCTTGAACTCTCAGCTTCAGAAGTTCTGGGTTTTAGAGATGTGCGTCACCACTTCCAGTTGGGAGTAAACTTACTTTTCAGTGTTTATGGGTGTTTTTCTAGTGCATTTGTCTGTGTATGCCTGGCTCCCACAGAGGCCAGAAGAGGGGGCTAGATCTCTTGCAATTGGAGTTACAGGTGATCATAGGTCACCATGTGGGTGTTGCGAACCAAACCCAGGTCCTCTGGAAGAGCAGGCAGTGCTCTTAACCACTGAGCCATCTCCCCAGCCCTGCGGCACATTTTGTATTATCACTATCTCTTTTATTTTCCCCATAGCAGTGTGATAGGTTCCTCAAGCTTTAAGTTTTACCAGAAGCTGGGGTGAACAGTGGAGTATGAAGGCAACTTGTGTTTCCTGGGCATTACAGAAGCTGCTGATCTCATTTATAGATGCTTTCCCTTTGCAGAGTGACTCAGGAGCTGGCAATCACTCCTAAATTCCTCACCTTAGTCTTCAATCTATGATCGCAAAGGGGAGACCCTCCACTGTGTTCATCCTCTTCTGAGTATGCCTTGCTTTCTCCCCAAGTATCTTTCTTTCTCTTCATCTTAGGAAGAGCCTGGTGGTGGTGGTGGTGCACACCTTTAGTCCCAGCGCTTAGGAGACAGAGGCGGGAGATCTTGAGTTTGAGGTCAGCCTGGTATATATACCCTGGTGGTGGTGGTGGTGGTGCACACCTTTAGTCCCAGCACTTAGGAGACAGAGGCGGGAGATCTTGAGTTTGAGGCCAGCCTGGTATATATACCCTGGTGGTGGTGGTGGTGGTGCTCACCTTTAGTCCCAGCACTTAGGAGACAGAGGCGGGAGATCTTGAGTTTGAGGCCAGCCTGGTATATATACCCTGGTGGTGGTGGTGGTAGTGCACACCTTTAGTCCCAGCGCTTAGGAGACAGAGGCGGGAGATCTTGAGTTTGAGGTCAGCCTGGTATATATACCCTGGTGGTGGTGCTGGTGGTGCACACCTTTAGTCCCAGCACTTAGGAGACAGAGGCAGGAGATCTTGAGTTTGAGGTCAGCCTGGTATATATACCCTGTCTCGAAACAAACAAAACAAAATAAAATAAAATCAAACAAAAAACTATATTAAGATTATTAAACTTCGACTTTGTTTTAAAATAAAATAAAGTAATAAGGGGCTAAGCATCTAGCAATAGAATGAAAGTCTCTTAACAGTCATAAAGCTCTGAGTTTGATACCCAGTACAGCACTAAATAATAGCAGTAACAATAATAACAATAATAAAAATGAATGAATAGAATCTAAAGTTTCACTGTCTTAAAGTTTTGTTTTTAGATAATTCCCTGCTTCAGCCTTCCTAGTAACTAGAACTACAGACAAATACCACAGCTTGTTTCGGGGGAGGAAAGGATCTCATATAGCCCAGGCTAGCTCTAAGTCAGTGATCTTGAACTTCCCTTTGTCCTGCTGGATGCTGGGATTACAGTGTGCATTACCATGCCTGATTTATACATTGCTCAGGATGAAACCTAGGGCTCCATCATGTTAGACAAGCACTCAGCCACCTGAGCTGTATCCAGAGACCTGATACGTTATTTTGACCCATGTGAAGAATCTGACACACACTGGTAGGCATTTAACAAATTATTTTCACAGATTCTGTGTAAAATGTGAAAATCAACACACAGTGCCTACCACAAATGTATTGCTGTCGAATAACAATCGCAGGTGTGCGCACACAGTGTAAAAATATGACTGCCACTCTGCAAAAGAAAAAGCAAGACACATAAAGGGGAGCTCATTCTTGTTTGTTTTGTTTTAATATGTATTTAAAGTGTCTTGCCTCTTGGACATCATATTCATGCCTGATGCATGCAGAGATCATAAGAGGGCATTAGATCCCCTGGAACTGGAGTTTGGAAGGTTGTAAGGTACCATGTGAATGTTGGGGATAGAACCTGAGTCCTCTACAAGAGCATGAAGTGCTCTTAATTGCTGATCCATTTCTCCAGCCACACAGCAAATGCTCATTATAACTAAAGTACAAAAAGCAAGGGAACATTAGCCTCAAACCAACAAAGGGATGTGGTGCCAAGCCAATCATTTCGATCTTTATCTGGAAGACAACTTGGAGCCACTGTGGAGTTGAAAACTGGACATTATCATTGCATTCTGGAAAGGTCACTGTGGCAGCTGTACAGATATTAGCTTAGTTAAAGATGACTAGGGCAGAGGTGAGCCAGGTGGGAGGACCCCACAAAAGCCTGTGTAACAGTTGCTGGCTGAGATAAGGGAGCATCAGGTAGGACAGAAAACAAGGTTCAAGTGGTGTTGGCAGAGAGATCTGTATACCCCAGGAACTGACCTGATCCTGGAGGTACAAGAAAGGAGCCTGTCCCCTGGATTTGCTTTGGGTAGCCTAGATTACTAACTTGCTGTGTGCCCTTGAGCAGATGTCTCAGCTTCTCCCAGCTTCAATCTTCATGGAAATTACAGAGATTTGTGAGTGAGTCTATGGATGGAGAAGGGGTGCCAGTGAGTGAAACCAGGTCACCACTGAGGGAGACAGAAGGAGTGCATGTGTCTCAGGCTCACCCACCAAAGTCCTCTCTCAGTCTGTCAGACAGAGGACTTTCACCTGCATCTTCTCAGAAGGAGTTGCAAAGGTTTGTTCCTGGGTTTCTGGAGTGAGCCTGACGATAATGCCTCCCACGGATGCTGAAGTAGTCCCTTCTCAGGCCTGAGGGCAATCCCGAATCTCACTGGTTTCTGGAGGCTCAAACTTGGCTCCCTCTCAGGCACCATCTTTAATGATCCAAACCCTGATCCCCTGGAAACCTTTTACCTTCACTGAGCACCATTTAACGATGAGGAAAGTTGCTGCCCTACCATCAGATGACTTCTGTGAAGTAAATGCTTTCTACAGCCAGCTGCAGACTCATCCACAAAAACTCCAGCAGAAATTGTAGGCATTCTTTTTTTTTTGTTATTATTTAAAGTTTTTTCCATACTCACCACTGCTCCCCCTCCTTTCCTTCCTCAGATTCCTCCTTCAACCTTTCCCCACCCAAAGCCTTTACCCAGGGAGGGCAAAGGCTCCCAAGGTGAGTCAGTTCAGTCTGACATATTCAGTTGAGGTAGGATATAGTCCCTCCCCCAGTATCACAACTAAGTAAGGCATCCTTCTCTAGGGAATGGGATTCAAGAAGGCAGTTCATGCACCAGGAATAAACTCTAGTCTGAATGCAAGAGGCTCCATAAAGTATCCATGCGGTTCAATTGTCATCTAAATTTGGAGGATAGTTCCTTTCCTCTGTCAGATATAAGGTTGGTGAAGATCTTTTCCCATTCTGTAGGCTATCGTTTTGTCTTATTGACAGTGTCTTTTGCCTTCAGAAGCTTCTCAGTTTCAGGAAGTCCTATTTATTAATTATTGTTTTTAGTGTCTGTGCTACTGGTGTTATATTTAGAAAGTGGTCTCCTGTGCCAATTCATTCAGAGCTTTTTCCCGCTTTCTTTTCTATTAGGTTCAATATAATAGGTTTTATGCTGAGGTCATTGGTCTTGAGTTTTGTGCAGAGTGATATGGATCTATTTACATTCTTTTACATACTACCATCCAGTTATGCCAGCACCATTTGGGGAAGATTCTGTCTTTTTCCCATTGTATATTTTTTTGCCTCTTTGTTAATGGGTGTGTGGATTAATGTTGCTGTCTTTGATCAATTCCATTGCTCCACAAGTCTGTTTTTATGCCAGTACCAGGCTGTTTTGTTTTTTTGTTTTGTTTTGTTTTGTTTTTTTATTACTGTAGCTCTATAGTACAGCTTGAAGTCAGAGATGGTGATGTCCTCCAAAAGTTCTATTATTGAACAGATTTGGGGGAGGGCAATCCTGGATTTTTTGTTTTTCCATATGAAGTTGAGTATTGTTCTTTCAAGGTCTGTGAAGAATTGTGTTGGGATTTTGATGGGCAGTACATTGAATCTGTAGACTGCTTTTGGTAAGATTGCCACTTTTACTATGTTAATCCTACCTATTTAAGAGTATGGGAGATCTTTCCATTTTCTAATATCTTCTTCAGTTTCTTCAATGATTTAAAATTCTTGACATACAGGTCTTTTGCTTCTATGGTTAGAGGTACCACAAAATATTTGGTGTTATATGCAGCTATTGTAAAGGATGATATTTCCCTGATTTCTTTTTCAGTCCTTTTATCATTTGTGTATAGAAGGGCTATTGATTTGATGGGGGGGGGATCTTGTATTCTGCTACATTGCTGAAGGTGTTTATCAGCTGTAGGAGATCCCTGGTAAAATTTTGGGGATCACTTATGTATACTATCATATTGCCTGCAAACAGTAATAGTTTGACTTCTTCCTTTCCAATTTGTATCAAAAGATCTCCTTTTGTTGTCTTATTGTTCTAACTAAAACTTTGAGAACTATATTGAATAGATATGGGATGAGTAAACAGTCTTGTCTTATTCTTTCTTTTAGTGGGATTGCTTTGAGTTTCTCTCCATTTAGTTTCATCTTGGCAGTTGGCTTGCTGTATATTGTCTTTATTATATTTAAGTATTTTTCCTGTATTCCTGGTCTCTCCAGGACCTTTATCTTGAAGGAGTTTTGGATTTTGTTAAAAGCTTTTTCAGCCTCTAATGAGATGATCATGTGGTATTTTTCTTTCAGGTTGTATAAGATGGATAACATTGAGAGTTTTTCATATGTTGAACCATCCCTGCATCTCTGGGATGAAGCCTACTAGATTATAGTGGATGAATTTTTTTATATATGTTCTTGAATTAAGTTTGGCAGTATTTTATAGAGTATTTTTGCATTCTGCCTTATCTTTTTTTTCTCTGCTTATTTATCTAACGTCATCATTCAAATTTCCTAGTGCTGGGACTAAAGGTATGTGTGTTTCCCAAGTACTAGGAGTAGAGGTATGGGATCCTAAGTGCATTAAAGTGGATTAAAGGTATATGCAAGCATTGCCTTGCTCTGTTTGCCCTTGAACTCACAAGATCCAGATGGTTCTGTGCCTCTGCTTTCTGATAGTTTATAATCACTGGTAACTCCAGAACAGATCTAGACAGGCTCTTCTGGCCTCTGAGTGCACTTCCACACATGTGGCACACACCATCATCCCCAACATACACCATATACTGTGGTCCATCCACACAATGAAACTCAACTTAGCAACTAAAAGAAACAGACCATGAAAGCAATGTGGTGGATAAATCTCAAGTGCATTATATCATGTTTTGTTTTTTTAATTAAAAAAAACTATATTCAAGAAACCTGATCACATAAGATTCCATTGATATTATGTCCTAGAATCAACATTATGCCCCAGAAATGCCAAAACTGTAGGCCAGTAGTTGCCAGTAGCTCATCACAGAGGCTTGACTGAAGAAAGGAATTTTTAGTACCGACAAATTTTTGTCTTGATTGTAATGTCAGTTACACAGTTATATGTGTGTATCAAAATTCATAGGCCTATGCCTTTTTAGCTGTGGAATGTTGCTCTCTACATACACTACATTTTAATAAACCTACTTTTAAAAAGGGAACAAAACACATGTCTTTAATCCCAACATTCTGGAGGGAGAGGCAGGCAGATCTCTGTGAGTTTGAGCCCAGCCTGATCCACAGGGCAAGTTCCAGGAGCTAGAGCTACACAGAAAAATCCCATCTCAAAAAACAAGACAAAAAAAAAAAAAAAAAAAAGTCAAAGCTTGGGAGACAGATGGCTCAGTGCATAAAGCACTTTCTGTGTGAGCCTGATGGCCTGCCTTTGGATGCCCAGACACCCTAAGGTGTGTGTGTAATCCTAGCCCTCCTCCAGTGCCATGGAACGTTCAGATAGGTGTTGTGGGATGTCCTTCTGTTTGCTGGGAATGTGTGTTGCTTTTGTCGGTTGATAATAAAGGAGTTTTAGCCTAGGACAAGGCAAGATAAGGTTGGGTGGTAGACTCAAACCAAGGAGGGGAAGAAGGGCGTGCGTCAGAGCAGACACCGGCAGACACCCAAGTAGCAAGATGCCAGGGCACTGGTAAGTCACAGGCCACCTGGTAATGCACAGATTAATAGAAATGTGTTGATTTAAATGTAAGAGCTAGTAAGTAACAAGACTGAGCCATTGGCCAAACATTTATGATTAATATAAGCCTCGGTGCGGTAATTTGGGAGCAGCTTCCCACTATAAGATCCTCCAAAAGCTTCCAGGTCAGCTGGACTGGAGTGCTCAGCGTAGCAGTAAACAAAAGCCTCAGACATGGTGAAAGGCAAAGATCAACACCAAAGCTGTCCTCTGGCTTCTACATAAGCACCCCATATACATCACACACACTCACACACAAGCATGCACCCCACACACATCACACACACTCACACACAAGCATGCACCCCACACACATCACACACACTCACACACAAGCATGCACCCCACACACATCACACACACTCACACACAAACATGCACCCCACACACATCACACACAC